>NNCF01127934.1:559193-605359 GCA_002313205.1 Laupala kohalensis | reverse complement strand
TGCATTTATATTTATGAAACAGTCGTGTTTGTTAAGACCGAATTACTGAAGTGCCACCCTTTCTTTATACGAAACAGTCTCGTTCACGAACACTATACACGCAATAGTAGTAATATTCATCGCCCTAGAGTGTCAACCACTCTTTGCCAAAAAGGACCTTATCATTCGGGAATCGTTCTATATAATTCCCTGCCCAAGAATATAAAAGACATTATGAAATTGAATATCTTCAAATCCGCGGTTAAAAACTGCCTCCTGCACCAGTGCTTCTACAATGTAAAAGAATTTATTGATTTTAATCAAAGTTAAATCTGTCTCGTACTTTATCATGCCAATTCTGTAGTACTTTTTAAATAACTTATAACAATTTCAAAAACTATTTTCTTGCATGATTGTTGTGTCTTATGATTCATATTAATTTAGTTTTATGTGTACTCAACTTTGGCACGGTTGTGTACATTAATTCTGTAGCCCCATCCTGGCCTGGGTTTTCTCGGGTTTTCCTTCGGATAGAGGTGGATTTCTTATACAGGTTCTCTAGGCTTTGTCTAGGGGCCTGTTTATTGTAACAATAAATCTTGAATCTAGTGTTATTTCAATTCCTATGATTTTTAAACACTATACTCAGAATAATCTATAATTCTATAATAATTTGTACATGTAAATTGTTTGCGTTAAATAACAAACAGATTGACATTCTATTAGTATAATAACTCAGCTCACTTTACATCTTTTCTAGGAATTTTTGCTGAAATTTATGAATCCGCCTCTGCCTTAGGGCCCTTGATCTGAATTGATGGGATGGTCTCTTGCTTCCTTCCGGAGAGTAAATTAGTTTATTGTCCTCTACGTGGTCATACGCAGTTTGTACTGATTTTTTGACAATAATTATTATTATTATTATTATGTTGAGAGAAAATAGTAATATTTATTGGAAATACTAATTACAAACTCCACTGAATATTGTTGGTTTTAAATTTTTTGTGGAGAAGAAGCATGTAAAGAAAATTACACAGAATTTACAAACAAATTTTTCATGTTATAGAAATAAATTTCATCACCCTTATTATGTTTCCTGTTCATTACTTTATAATATCGAAGGTATACTTGCAGATACAGCTACTTCAATTTCTCCTAATTTACAAGAGTTCATTGTGATATTCGATATATTTTGATTTTAAATAAATTTTACTTCAGAAAATAATGATGCTATGACATAGTGTGCCTCCAAGTAAATTTCAATACAAAACACACTATGAGGTGGTATTTTTTATTATTGAAAATATTTATAATCGCGTGCCTAAGAAAAAATTCCATAAGCGAAGACGATTCATCACATTTGGAAGTTTGGAGAAACTGTTGAACGAAAGGCAACAAATGAAGCTAAGTTGAAAATAAGTTGTTTGAGAATTTGACAATTTGGGTCACATGAGAAGTCTGCGACCTCCTTTTTTTCCTTTAATGGATTTTTAAAAGAGTTTTCTTTGAAGTTGGTCATCACGCCATGCAGACGTCTATTATAACTAGTGGTCCATAACCTATACAACTAAGGAAGAATAATATAATTAAAGTTCTTTCTTAATAATTAAAGTTACAATAATGAAAGGTTTAATTTTTAATATTATATCAACACTATTTACATAATTTTTAAGTTACTCATTCCCTCTCTTGTGTGATGTACCTTAGTCACTGTGGGATGTTCTCAACTTATAAATCATATATACTCCATCTGTTTTTTGCTTTGGGAATGTTATTAACTGTAGAATAGAGGATCGTATTCCCGTCTGTCAGAAGCGGGGATCATTCAGTTATTCTTGCTCTTATATAAACTGTCGAGCAGATCTCATAATAAAAGACACAGACATGCCCATTTTCACTAAAATTAATTCATCTAATTACAATATTATAATATATTGTAAGTATATTAACCACTATATTATATCTGTAGGTACCAACTGTAGGTATCAGTAGGAACCAACTGTAGGTTTCAGAGAGAAAAGTATAGCGATATTCCAGTCAAGATGGACATCCAGGATGACACATTTAATGGAAAGTATCAGAGATGACTGTTCTTGGCAGAATGATAAAAATTGAAGATACCCAAACACGTTTTATTATTTTTCGTTAAAATTAACAATTGTTAACTTTTAGTTTTTTTTAGTAACAAATTAAACATATAAACATGTTTTAAATAAATTATGCAGATAATAAAAACTAAGAAATTGATCCTTTTATAAATAAATTAGGTTATTAATTTTACTAAGACATCTTTACTAAAAGCGTAAGAAACTATCTTTCGGGATATTCAATCTGTTTAAAAATTGCGGTCAGGAGAGGCAATTGTTTAAATAATTTTACCTCACCCGCAACACATATGACTTCCATTTACCATATTTCCTATTAATTATAACACCTTAAATAACGTTATTGACGGAACTAAGGTAGAGTTCAGTATAAGACAGTGCCGAGCAATATTATGTCATAAGATCTAGGAAGCTGAAGCGCTTTTCCTTCAGAAGGAAAAAAAATATGCATGGCAGAATTATATTGAGTCAATTCAAGCATAATCTAGTAAGGCTCTGAAACTAATATTTGTCCTATTCTTTAGTATTGTTTCATGGGCGATATTGACAAAAACGATTTGTGCTACTAACGTCATCATATCTCATTTTTGATTAATTATAAAATTTTATCTACTATAGAAATGAGTTAAAAATTTATTTTAGTGTTATAAAATATTTAGGAAACACCATCGATATACATAATTAAGTTATTTTGTTCAAAATATTTATATAACTTTTGTCAAATTAAAAATAATTTCAGAAAAATTAATTAATTTAAAAAACGTACTTTTATACAATTTCTTGTTTTTATTATTTTTATTATTTGCAAAATACTTTGAAAGAGTTGGTACACATAAATATTATTAACACTATATATTTTCTGAAGATATCATTTATATTAATATGTCACCAAGCAGAAAGAAAAATGAAAACGAAAGAAGTGGTATCCCCTTGTAAATGATACGTTTTGGAGGCACCGTGACCGCGCTGTCCTCTCGTGGTTAGGTGTGAAACATTCCATGAATGATGACTGTGTGTTCTCGCGCTTCCTTAATCGTTTGTCTTTTCTTTTTCTTTGCCGTCGTCTCAAGACGTTGATCCGCCACTTATCTCACGAATGAAAAACGTGTCAGCAAGTTTTCTGTCCGACATGGATGTCTTTTTGTATTACCTGCCCAAAAGCGTACGTATTCCTTATCTTTCTTTCTTGACCTATAGCGGTAAAGTACTAAAAATGTTATATTTATTCCAACGGCTCTCATGAGCTCCATTAGAGTGAATTTATTCACTTGATGCGTTACATTAAAATAATTCATTTTGATATACTCCATATCGTTGACCCCAATTAATATCATCGAAATTGGTTATTGAGAATGGGTTGAGGAATACGAATCTAATTATATTATACTGCAGAAGTTTCGAAAACTTATATTCTCTTCATCTGATCACTTTAAGTATACGTCATGTAGGCGTCGTACGTAGTATGGTTTATAGTCAGTTGCGTTTAGGACATGACAGTTGCTTCAGTGGGCATGGTGATTGGTGTTGTTATTATGTGATAGTGTATTGTTGTGTATTTTACCCTGGTGGATTGAGACATTTTGTAGGTTTATTATTGTTTAGTGTATACTAATTATTATATAGATTGGTTGTGTGTACTCGTGATGACGAAAATATAAGTTTTCGAAACATCTACAGAGGCCTACAATATAGTTTTTTTCCCTCCAACCATTCTCAATAACCAGTTTCGATTATCACTTATATCTTTCAAGTTAAAATCCACTCTACAAAATCCGCAAGATGATAAACATCTTCTGCGTATTGTTGGACTCCAGTGTCCTAGTGTCACCGCATTTAGAACCAAAGGACCCTCTTGAGCATAGCGATGGTGCTCAAGCCTATAGATCACGAAAGTGCAGTCTCCGAAAGTGGAAGTTGTCACGGTCACAAATTATGAAATGAAGGCTAAAATCTCAATCAGTATGCTTTAACTGGTTCTCGGTGACAACTATTACTGATGGTTGAGCGAACCATTGTTTCTGAATACAGAATCGATGCTTTTCTATTGGTTCAGTTTTAGGGAGTAAAGTGGATTTCTCAAGTAAGCAGTTTACCTCAAGAAATATCGCACAAAACTACATATTTTAAGAACCAATTTAAAATCGTTTCTTTCAATATCATATTTTTGGGTCAATTTGGATAACAATTTAGACAACCATCAGAACATACATTACAGAAGACACTGAACTATAAGTTTGAGCGCTTTTACTTCAAAAAAATCTTGAAACGGATTTAATTCTCATTGTACATTAAGACACAATTAATTTATTTCTTGGCTTAAAATATGTATGTTACATTGTATTTGGCGTTTAATTTTGTATCCCCATGCATCAAAGTAGGAGTCAGCGTGGCTCAGTGGGTAGAGCACTGAGCTGCTGACTGGATGGCTGGGGTTCAAACCCCGGTGAGGTGGTGATTTTCATTACACCTCAACATCCAGACTGGCTCCCAGGCCTACTCAGCCTGCTATCAAATGAGTACCAGGATCTATCCTGGGACCCAAAAGCCGGCCGGAGCGAGATGCTGACCACATCTCCTCCTCCTTCTAGTGCCGGGGTCAAGAAAATCGCGGAGCTCTACCCTCCACGACGGCCAAGGCCCGCAAAGGGCTGTAGTGCCATGGTAATAATAATAATAATAATAATGCATCAAAGTAAGCATAACTTCTTTACTTGCACTTGTAATGTGTAATTCAGAGCGTAAAGTATGCTTTTGTTACATCCAGTAATCAGGATATATGGTTTGATTATAATGTAAGATGTTGGCGAGCTCTAAAGCCCCAATTTAAAAAAATGTAAGAGGGGTTAAAATTCTAATGAATGTTCAACTTCTAATATCTTCAATTTTTAACAAATATTTACTGTTCCAAACGTGTAATGTCGGATTTTTCGACAAATTGAACACTATCCTATAGATAGCTTTGTCTATCACGACTGCACAAACAAAATGTTTTCGTTTGTTAATTCTGTCCAGATCACTAATACCAGATGTAAGAGGCATTGTCCTGATAGACTTGTCGCACAGTGTGGGAGCGTGATTGAATTCACAATCAAGTTCCCGCTTTTACGAAATAAATAAGATACACGATTTCAGTTGAAACTTTCGCTTAGTAGCGATTTATTGAACATAAAATGAAATGTAAGGAAAGACACCGTTTGATATCACATAAGACCTGTGCGTTTTCAACTGGACGTCTGGGGTGGCTGGCCCGTGGAGATTTCGTCCTTCCTTCAGAATCCTTAGGCGATGGCACGGTTAGCGAAGCCTAGTGTTCGTGGAGATGCCTTCTGGTAGGAAGTCGAGTCTGCGTAGCCGAATTTCCAGTGGCGTCGAATTTCCTTCAAGTTGTGGTGTTTCGTGATGAAATTACTTTAATTGTTCATAAAGCTAGTTGCTTTAGATCGGTATTAACTGAGATTAAAATGAGTTTCGTTTGATTTGAAACTGTTATTCATGAATTCAGTTAGCGCAAGCGATATACCACACGTCTGAACAGATCGAGTTGGCGAAGCGAAGTGAGGAAGACTGTTATCCGTTTCTAGGGATTGTGCATTAAGAATGGAGATAATTGACAATCTTCATATCAGATTTCATTTGTGCAGGTTGACGTCACAAGGCTGACGTTGCAAGTGTCGTCATAAGGCGCGTCATAAGGCGCGTGCTGGCTTGGCGTGCTGAACATTCCGTTATGAGATAAACATGGAATCTTACAGCGTGGAACTTATATTGAGTTCTTTGTCTAGGCCTTGGAATTTCTGTTGGCCTTGCATTCGGACCTTATTGTTGGTCTTGGAATGTTATGCCTTGGACTGTGTTTACAAGCGGGCCGTGCTGAAGTGTAAACAGTAAATATTCTTACCAAGTGTGGCATATATGATGTTGTAGTTAATTATATTTACAGGGATCTGTAGTTCCTGTGACATCAGCGACTTCATTGCGCGCGGGCAGGCTGATGTGGGCATTGAGCATTTGACAGGGTTAATGTAGAAAACGTATTGTAAGAAATGTTGGAAGGACACATTTCGCTACAGACTCACTCACTCAGGTCAAAAATTACTTAAATTGAAAGCATGAAATTTGTATAGCAGGTGCGTTTAGTAATGTGTCTACTCACTGAAAGGATTTTTAGAAATTTCAATTTTAAAAGGGTAAAGCACTGTGAAATTTGAGTTTTCAAACTTTTGCCTATTTTTACTACAGATCACAAAAAACATACACAACTTTGTTTTTGTATGCAAAAATTGTAAATTTAAATATCTAGAAACGATTCTTAGGGTTGTTCTATATTTTATTTATTAACGGGTGAGAAGGGTAGAAATGATTTCATGTATCGGATTCAAAACATTATATATTATTTGCATTATATCCTAAGAACTAATCAATTAAATTTTGTTGTGTAAATATTGCCTTATTGAGTATTTCAAAAAATTGACTGGAATTTCAGATATTTTTATTCTAATGGAGGCGAAACCGTGGAAATGTTTTGTGTGTAGTCCTGAATATAAGATAAATAACTTTATATATACGTTGACGACGGAGATAAAGTTGCATTTTGACAACTTGTTGCATTTGTATTGTAGGGGATCACCGAAAAAGAACATTTTTTAATTATTTGGAAAAAGAAATGAAAATATTTGGTTTATCTGACTCATTCATCAAAGCAGAAACAAAAATATTAAAGTAGAGTATTTTAAATTTAGGCCAAATTTCACTTATGTTTGAAGAAACTAACGAAACTCACGAAAAAGGCAATATTTGAAATTTCTATTTTTAACCTTATGAAAGATACACATTTACTGCAAAAATAATATACGATAGGGTTCCCTAAGTACAATATACGTCGCATCATTCGATTTAACTTCAATGCATTCTATCAGTTGACGAATATAACTGAACCTGACGCCTAGAGTGATGGAAGCGGCCAAGCGACCAACAGCAGCCGTCACGCACGCTGGCGCGACGTTAGACTCCAGGGAACAATAGCACCGTATTCAGATTTGCGTCTGTCACCGTCTAAATATTATGGGATAAAGTAGGGTGAAAAGAGATTTTTCGAGTTATTACCAAATTTCATTTACTACTTAATAGATCTCAATGACTTTGAATGTAAGCATACAATGTAAATATACTCTAAATTATAACGAAATTTCAAATATAGAAATCTCTTAGATTGCGGTGAACCTCACCGCCAGGTAACAGATTAATCATGTTACGTCGAATGAAAATGGGAGACGGGACCGGGGTTCGAACCCGGGACCTTGAGCTCAGCGCGCTCATGCGCCTACCGACTGCGCCATCCCATTCGCCACCCGGGACCGTCTACCATTCTCATTCAACTTGTGAAACCCAAAGACCTCTGAGGTGGTCTCGTAGAGACTAAACTCCTCATCTGAGGCGACTCCCTATAGGAAGTCCCGGGTTCGAACCCCGGTCCCGTCTCCCATTTTCATTCGACGTAACATGATTAATCTGAAATTTCAAATGCAACACAACATCAAATACTCTCGTGTGAAGCCGGGCAGAATAGGCATGTTTAATATATACGATGATGTCACCAACTAATTAATATGAATTAAGATTCACTTGGTGTCGTAGAAAGTGGATTGAGGGATTTCGTGGCGTAATCAAATTTTGAATCATGTTTAATACTCAAAAGTATTAGTTTAAAAGCATCAAATAGTAAAACTTTTCCTGAATTAAGGAATCACCAGTTCGCAAATATTCTACACGATAGAAAAACGTTTCACACTAATAGATCCCAAAATTGGCAAAAAAAATTGAAAAATATAAGTGTTAGAAATTTTTTCATAATATGCAAATTACTACAACTTTGTAACACGTCATATAGTGCTATGGACGTAGACAAAGATTAGATCTTAGAATGATCTCATATAGATGATTCAATGTACACTTATTGTAACGACAAATGTTTTTCCAGAAGCTTTAATTCTCATTTGGATAGTTTTCAAAATATATAGCTTTTTGTACTGTGAGAAGCACTCTAATTTGAATTGTCTTACTTGACATGCTTGTTGAATAGGTAATTAACGATGGAGAGAGTTTACGTGCATGAGAAGAAGGACTTTTAAAGTCTTAAAACAATAATGATGTGGATTTCATAAATTAAATTTGCTTGACATTCCAAATTGCTTTCATACTCGTGAGTTTAAACGTCCTTTTAGATCTGCGGTGATATCTTTTTACACCTCTAAAGCATGTACGAGTACATTGATTTATCTCTTATCTTCTTCTTAGCTTCTGAACCAAGGAAAAGTCCACTTATATTTCCTATCACAAAGTTAATCTAAATTAGTGAAAGTTGCCGTACTGTTTTATTCAAGATGAATGTATCGAATTGTTTGTGTAAGAGTTTCTGGGACCTCACAACTCCGTTAGCATTAAAGACAAATCTTCCCACGTTTACAATGTTTATCAACCTCTGAGAATTTAAATATTTTAACATCTTATAATTCAATGTGAGGGAAATAAACATCTAAATATCTATTTATTTATTAGAAGTTTGTCTTTATCATACGTTCTCTTGCAATTTCACATTACACATTTTGAGAAATTGGTGTTTTGGAGTTAATATTTCTATTCCGGTTCGTTTATGATATTCAAATGAATTTCGAAAATAATTTCAAAGTGCATAAAAACGAGATGGAAAAATTCGAATCTAAAATTATTAAAAGTATGAAGAGAAAATTTTCGTAGAAAAATATTCTGCCTAAAATGTAGCTTATATTGAGTAAAAGTAGTTGATCTAAAAAGAAACGATAGAAATCTAACTTCTTATGATCTGAGGAAAAGAACTAAATAATAATGAAGTTGCCGTATATAAATATAATTCATATAAAAGGTAAGTTCAAAACAATTGGCCAAACATTGTCATAAAAAGACTGGTTTAGACTATTCTGAATTTAAGAAATTGTATTTACAAGGGAAAAAATAAACAAATTGTCTGAAAACTTCCCACTACTGTACATTGAATGAATGATCTGCGCGGACCTTAACTTTGAATCTTCCAAATAATCATGAACGATCAAACTATTACTTTCATTCATTACAGCCAATAACTCTGAGAGAAATTTCCCTTTTATAGTTATTTCCCTATTATCTCGTGTAGTGAATTGGAGTAATTTGGCATCACTCGGTTTTATGCTTTTGTACACAAATACTTTCTTCTCAACTAACGTGCGATGTATACTCATTTGCTTTTAATTAGAATACATTTTTAGCTCAGTGGTGAGAACTTGTCGTACAAATTTATTTTCATTGAGAATGGAATAACCGCAATAATCCAACTTCACATAACGTTGCAAGACCTGACAGCGGTTTCATTTTCCCAGCAAAATGCTTTCCCATGAACGAATTTTCTCACTGCGCACGAGAAATACCTTATACTGTTACGCTCCAGGAAAAAGTCAAACATTCACGTCACTCATATCCAGTTCATTCACAGTCCAGTTCATATGAGAGGCAAATAGAGATTTTTCAAAGCAATTGTTTGCTGTTTATTATTAAAGATATATTTCGAGTTCTTTTGCTTTTAGACCACTGATGATCTTTTCGTTTTCCATAATTAAAATCAATTTGTACGTTCCAGCTCTTGACAATCACATTGACATTCATATCACACATTAAAATGAGTTATTCATGCGGTTTAAATTAAATCATTCCAACGATAACTGAATATTATTTGCTTATTAAAAACTGCGACTCAACAATTTTACTATTTGAGGTAGAATGGTTGCTCAGATATATTCTACACGGGTGAGAGGTCCTGCACATGAAATGAGGTCTTTCTGATGACTGCCGTAGTTCCGAATTGAATACTGGCTATTGGTTGCCGTGTGAAGATTACCAGGATCCAATTTTTCTGTGTTTTGATGCATTTCTCTAGTTTTAATAACTTTCTTAGTCGTTCGTATATTAAATGTGTTATCTATACTACTATTTCTACCACATAATTACTTAATTATTTAAAAATATTGGTACTCCAACGGCTAGTCCACGAGAAACTTGCCACATTAGAACGTTACATTCAAAGTATTCTGCAAGGGTCAAAATGTTATTAAGAAATTTAGATCTCAAACAAATAAGGTTAGAAAATATGAGAAATCAATGCTACTTTACCACACACAATCCGATTGAAATATTGTCCCAATCCATCGTTACCAACTTCAACGACAGTGGAATACGCAGAGAAACTACCGAAGTATCATTTTATCATATTCTTATATTCACTCCAATATAATTATTTTATTATATTCACAAAAAAAATGCTAGTCCATTTCTTGATTTTATGTATTTTCTTAATATTGTATCTATCTTTACTTAATGCTTCTCTATAAAAATATAAAATTAATTTGGACTATGCTGAGATATATAATAAAACTATAAAAATACTTTCGACATTGTAAGGAATTGTAAATTCACCAGTTTTCGATCTCATTTTTGCACGTCTTTTTGTTTGCTGTCCTTGATCTCCCCCTTTCCTATAACCCTGTAGTTACTATCGCCAATTCAATGTATGTATACTTGACAATTTCATCAAATACTGACAGCAATGATAGAACAATACACATTCACGTGTATTATGTTATGTACGTACGGAACTGATTTTATTGAAGTGCGTGAAAATAAACGCTTAGCATCGATCAACGCTCAAAACATTGCAGTCAAAGCAAAATGCCTAGATGGAGAGAAGTACTTTGTACCGATACATGCGAAGAAGGCGAGTGTCGTTGACTTAACCTTGTGAAGAACGGTAGGAGTCGGGTCAGAGACGTGAGACTTCAAATTTTGGGTTAATCCTCCCATTACTGAATATTTCATTGTGAGTTAAAGCTATTTGACTTCTCTTTCTTGATAGAAAATATTTTTATCAAACTAATGAGAGTGAAGGACAGTAATAGGCAAAGTATCATGAACATTAATTTCATGGGGATAAGCTCAATTGCAAAAGATTCTGAAGGTCTATTTTTATAAAAACGAAAAGTACGTACCAGAAGAAGTTATCGCCTATCGTTTATTTTATGAAAGCTCTGGTTCATCAGCTTACCTGAAAAAAAAATGTGTTAAGAACAAGAAGAAAAGTAGATGTGCACTCTCAAGAATACAAACTATCCTTCTACCATACGAATATGAAGAAATATAATTGCTTCTCTATTTGTTAATAACACTAAAACTCATGAGCTATGACGCACTTTAAAATTAAAAGTTGATTTACAAATAGAACTAAACATTGACAATGAAATGGAGATGAACAAATAATTACAAATTTCTCCTTAGCCTCTGAATTGAAACTATATCCATCGACATAATAGCTCGCACTTTCCGATTACCCAACGAAAGAACGATAAATTAAAATGTTTTTTTGCATTCAAATACAACTTGCTAAATGAGGGATTGATTAAGAATATATTTTTGTATTAGGGAGCATGTTTTATATATTTTGTCATTATCATAATCCACAATTGCGATGTCATAGTATTGCCACTCATAAACCGTACACAATAATATGTGTGTTTTAGAGTTGTCTAGAATAGATTAATATTCCACTGAGATGAATCCCTATTTAAATCTCATCTCTGATCCAAAGCTCAAAGAATAACACTATTTCAAAAATCACATCGGATTCTGCCAAGAGTTTATTTCAAACATTATTGATAACTGAAGTAGACCTGAGCTTGGTAACATTCACATACTTATCAGAGTGAGATTGGCAGAAAAATATGAGGTCCATGAAAATTCTGAGAATTTAACGTTTGAGATCTGCCAATGGCAAGAACTCCCTTTAGCGATGTGCTCAGTATATAGACATGATGAATTCTTTCAAAGGCGATGTTTAACGATGAGATGAAGAGCTGAAGTTGACGAATTCTAAGCTTCTAGGGTCAATACATTATGTAGTCTAGGATCCTAGAAGTTATTAATAGAAATAATATGTTTGCTATAGGTATTAATATAATAATCAATTAATAAATAAAGGATGGTTTCGAAAAATCTAGATAAAGAATGTTTTAGGCGTAACAAAGAAAATAATTCTAGGAACAGTCCTTGAAAGAAAACAGTAACAAACCTAACTATACTCCTTAACATTCGTGTATCAACACAGAGGAATCTGCACAGTCCAAGACGAATACCGGGTGGCCGGCACCCACATACTGTCATTGACAATGGTACTTTTGCTCGCATTTATGTGAATCCGAGTATCTCATTCTCACTGATGTGTTGTCTTCTCTCTGATGTGATCCTTAATTGTCTTTCCTCTGTTATGATCAACATTTAATGAATAAATAATAAAGAAATAAATTTATTGTATAAAAGCATTACGAATTGCGTAATACCACGTGGAGATCAATAAATTAATTTACTCTCCAGAATAAAACAAGGGACCACCCCATCAATTCCGATCAAAGACAGAGGTGCATTTAACATGTAACATTAAACTCCTCAGATAAGTATAAAAATAGTTCGGTGCAACATAACGCATGGCACATTATGTATCTTTGACGCTGGACCCATCCACTCCAGTGTCATTTGTCACTGATCGCTTTGTACCTGTGCGTTACTTTACGTTTTCACAAACGATTTAACCTTCTGATGTACACTTCGGAAAACAATCTTGAGTCTAAAAGAAGTGTTTCATTGAGCAGAGTACACTTAGTCCCGAAATGTTGCGATAAAAAATACAGAAATTATTTTTAATGTTTATCCCTCAAATGTTTTGACCGTAATGAAAATATACACATACCAATTTATCGACCTTGTATGTCGAAGGAAACAGATGGAATTACCTACTGCTATTAACCCACTTATGTTTTCATGCCAGACCCTGCGGGAGCACTTAAGACGGCCTAGTGCAATATTCAATAGCCTACGATTCTTCCACAAGATGTAAGATTCACGGCATNATATAATATATTATCAGATTTTACTGAAATCAGGTGGCAATCTCGAGTAATACAACTGCCAAGTTTTGGGGTAACCTTTAATGTATGAATTTGTATAACAATTTTTTTACCATTTTCATATTGTTATTAGGTAATTATTTGCATTTCTCATCAGATTCTTAGGAAGTTTCAAGAGAGGTCTGCACAACTCATTTTGTCTGTATTTGTCCTATTTGTCTTTCAATATATTGTATTTGAATTAAATGGAACATTTTAGCAATATTTTTATACCCAATGCACGAATTTTGCACGTATACATTTGTTAGAATGAAAATGTGTAATAGCTATAGACATTACAATTTTTTGGATTATTTCTCATATGTGTTGAATTTCAATATATCGTAGTGTTACTCCAATGTTATAATTTTGATATTTACACCTACTTTGTCAATATCACTCAAATAAATATTATGTGGTTCCAAATAAAGCATGTGTTTAAGACTTGAACAAATACAGTGCGCGGTAATGTATTTTTGAACAATTAATTCTTCTTCGTACAATCTCATTTGCGTCACAAGAGAAGCCCAATTCAGCTCTAATGGAATTGTACTTCACCTTCTCTCTATAGCAAATACACTAGTTTATACCACATCTCCCTCGATAATCTGTGTATAACGATAAAATGAACGAAGGTTGTTTGGTTTGCCATAATATGTATTTACTATTTCTCTACAATTTCAATTTACTTTATTCACAAAATTTTTACAATACACAATTAAACGCAATTCTACAACAAATTTACAAAATTCCCGTTTGCAACAGTCATTCCGGGGTCTCTGCTTCTCCCTTGAATCCGTGCTTCGCTTTTTACCCTTTAGGCTAGGTGCCTATTTCTTTACAGTAATATTGCTCTCTCTTTATAACGATGGTATTTCCATCGTTCAAGTCGTTACAGATCAAACTTAAATCGCTTTAGTACTTCGCGGTTCAGGACAGTCAGGTCAGAAATCAGAGGAAGGGGAAAGAGAAGCGAACTAAGATGACTTCTTCCATTTATGTAAATAAAGTAGAAAAATAGTAGGATGTAAATATGTAGATTCAGCAGAAAATACTAAAACAGCTTAAAAAAAATATAATGTAAGAAAATAATTGTAGTGTTTTATGTAATAAATTTTTGTTGAGTGAGAGTGGTATTTCTTTATTTTTACGTCACATAAACTTCGCCAACCTATGAGATTTGACAATCATGATTATTCTGATATTGCATTTAAACTATATCTCGCTAGTGTAAAATCGTCACATGATTATAATGATACACTTCTTAGGCGACTCATAACATAGAGACATAGAATGTGAGACTTGTCTCCTCAACGTACTCTAAATTATAACTTCCAAAATCCTAGATCTCTCTTGGAGCCCTGTACTAATGAAAAAAGTTTTAATGCTTCTAACAATAGATAAAAAGGGATTGGAATTAACTATCTCCATATTTGAGACAATGTGTGAGATGGCTGAATATAAGCGTGTTTTGAAGTACAATACGGTATTATATGAATAATATTTATACACATTTATTCATATAATTCTTTTTTTAAATATTGCAAATTGCTTGTATTAATTTATGTACCTCGATTTTATTATATATGCTATTTTATTTTCTGTACTGCATATGTAAGGGAATCTTTTGATACTTCAAGGGTAGCCCGTAGATCTAACAACAATTTTGAGGCGAAATAATAAATTTATTGTCAAAAAAGCAATACAACTGCGTATGACCATGTGGAGGACAATAAACTAATTTACCCTCCGGAAGCAAGCAAGGGACCATCCCATCAATTCCGATCAAGGGTCCTAGGCAATTCAAAAATTTCAGCAAAAATTCCATCAAGACCACGTAGTACATCAAGTTTTGGGTTTTCTCTACTCGATGACCTCTTTCTATAATGATGAAAATGTCATGTCCCTTTAATAGAGTTGTAGAGAGAAAGGACTGGTACTCCGTTTTCGTTGCCTCGGTTATCGTCAGTTTCGGTTCTGAAATTTTTTTCCACGAAACGTTTTTCCTGATTTTCGTCGGTTTCCTCAGATTGTGTCAGTGTGTCTACGTTGCAGCAACGACCAGATCAGTAGTTGAAATCCTGGTAAGAAATTTTTATCTTTCGAATCCTTTTTGTTAATGTTGTGTGCCGGGTTTCCCACGATGAACATGGAATATTGAATTAATTCATCTCTCAATCAATCAGATCAATTCATATCATTGTACATTAGTTTTCTTCACCCTCAATATCCGAAACGTGAACCACGGCAAATCAATATTGACAAGAGTATTTGATTTGAGGATCAACACACCTCAGTAACTTCATTCCGTCCTTTAGGGAAAGGCCCGTGTGTATATATGCTCCTTTTTATTATCTGGATAGTTGAAGAGCTCTTTTGAAAGATGGTAATGGTGCCTAAGAACCACGATGTCGACCTTAACTGAGAAAACTGATAGTGCCTCACAAGCACGCTGTCGGGCGGAATGGGTTATTTCAAAGCTATTATATAGATATTTCGTGTTTGTTTTGTAGGAATAATTATTGTTACAAATATGTGAAATAGAGTTCTTAATTGTTGGTATTTCCAAGTTAAATTAAGATTTGTGTTTTTTTCTGTCAGTGAGGAATATCAAGTAATGTCTTCGACAATGAACTAAAGTGAAATTAGCCACCAAAGTAGATTATATTGTATTATCATTACTACGTTGTGAACAATATATTGTGTGATGTATGGAAAGTTCGCTTACTCCAAGGAAGATGCGTTTTAATTACATTTCAGAAATTTTTTATTGAAGTTACTGTTTTATTTATTGTAAGATGTAAAAGAAGTTTCTATGATTGTAATTACAATACACTAATTTATCATGGTTTCTTCAAATAATAATTCAAATCATATGATTGTCTTATAACAAAACAAAACCAACTATACAGGTTTTAGGTTATTACAGACTTTCATCTATTTTTGTGTTTTTACTTTCTCATATACTTAGTATATAGAAAGTATTGTAATCGTGAAATTTTTTTTGCGGAAATATCCGTTTTGGTGACACCTGATTCGCAAAAAGTGATTTTTGGATGGACGTCCGTCTGGTCCGTCCGTCTATGCGCAGCAATCCTGACCGAATGGTAATTTTATTTTTCATTTTTCGTATTTAGGGTATAATTTACTTCTAACATATGCACGTGCTTTCAATTTTCTTTTTACTGGAACGCAAAGGGCACTTCACATAAAGATCAAAGTAGTGTTTCGAATATTTTTCAAAAACTGGTTGAACGATTTTGTTTAAATTTTCTGTACGTAAAGTAGAATTAGTATGCATTACATCCGCATTATTAGCTTGAGAGTTTGGTATAGACGCAGTAAAATAATTTCTATCTGCTACATTTACGCATTTGTTTACTGTTTCAAGAAGCTTAAACAATATTTAGGAGTGTAAATGGGCCAATCAGACGTAGAATACACTGTTAGTAAACTGAAATGAAAGATATGATAAAATACATAGGAAGATAGGACACGCACTGCAAATACGAAAATACATAAATTTCTGTCTACAACGAAATTACATTTACTCAACACTTTTACGAATTTATAAGACTGACATGTCGCTATTTGTTTTGAAATATTATTCTGAATGTTTATTGTACTCTCAAATTTCAAATTTAAGACAGTAATAAGTTCATCTAGCGACTTTGAGCATGAACAGAGCACTGGAAGACGACCGAAATAGCCGACAACCAAATTGACGATGACCAAAATAGACGCCAGAAATGATCCTTTCACTATATAATTATTGCACTCTATGTTGCAGACGGAGAAGCGTATATGAGAAAATATGTGCAATGGTTTTGCACCTCTAGTTTCATCGGGCATTTGCAAGTTTCCTAACTGATCCAACGTTCCTGAGTTACATCTTTCAACAAAACTAATTTGGCATTTATTTGCTACTTTCCACGTCACCACGCCGCTAGCTGACTAATCCTCGTGTTTTTCTGCTTAGTGTATCGTTGTTTCCAGTTGTATGAGCATCACCCCACTTGTCTGGTCAAATAATTTCACGACAGTATTGTTTTCCGGATTTCTGTTGACTGTGAGAGCAAACTCCTATTGTATGTTGAAACATTGCAATAATCTGAACTCCAACCCTTATCAACTAGTTGTCAAAATTGCAATTAATTTATAAAAAGTAGTAAAATGAATGTAAGAATTTCAAAAAGTGAAAAGATTTAACGATGGACCTTTTTCAAAAACCCAACAACCTTTCTTTATAAGATAGTGTTGAAAACGTTGAAGAATTGTTGATGAGACCTTATGTGCAAACTTATCAACGTTGCTAGAGAGTTACCTTCTGCGTTTCCCATTTATATCATTAGGAATAATATATATTTGTAATTCAAAAGTTTTAAGAATCTTAAGTATTTCTTCTGTAATTCTTAATCACTTTTGACACGTGCGAAGTACTCATGTCTCTTGTACAGGTGGGCAAAATAAAACTGGCATGGAAAATATTTATAAGACCGGACACGGACAAGGACAAATAGAAAACGTGTTAATAATCAAAGAAACATGTAAGTCTAAAAATTATTAGTATTAAATTAAGTTAATTATATCCGTGATGTATTTCTGAATGAAGGCAACTTATCATCCAAAATACCTTATTTTTCTGTCCACCCTTCACTATTCAAACTTGTACAGTGGATTATAGTAGAGCAAATTCAATTGTTAACCACGCGCGCTGTGGATTTTTTGTGTATTGCTAAAGTACGCTGCTTCATGGGACGCGCATATCCGTCACTTACAAATGATACAAATATAAATTACAGTCACGTAAGATCATTTAAGAGCTGTAACATTCATAATTTATCATGGGAAAGGGTATTTTTGATTTGAACTCATTGCTCCCAATTTTCAAATGAAATACTCAATGAATGGATGATTGAAGTAATTACTATGATTTTATTTCACAACTTATCTTTTCAGAAATGTACATATTAAAATAGTTATTTGTTCACATTACTATAATGGTTATTTGAATTTTGTTTGAAATGTCTTTCTCCAGTCATTTTTTCTTCAGTTGTGTTAGAATTCCTTTACTTGCATCACATCACAGAATAATTCATAAATACTGAACTAATTTCGTGACGTCATATTTTATAATTTGAAAGTACTAAAGAATTATAATAAAACCGCATTTATTCTACTCATATTAAGGTTTTATTTCTTGACTTCAATGTGATTAACCGAAGCAAGAAGAGGGGCATAAAAGCAATATTATATTTCCTCCCGCACACGCATATCATGATTCACTGAATTGAACACATTTGTCCTGATTTTTGTTTCGTTTCATATTAAAAATTACAATAGTATGATTTTTTGAAATGCCTTGTGTCTTTAGGTTTTTTATATAATGTTACTACGAATTTACAGTTCAAAATTTCTAAAATAAATGTAAATATTTAATGATAAGAACATTTCATTTATCAGTATAAAGTTTTATTTCACAGACAAAAATGGTTCATAAAAACAGTATAAACCACAATAACTAGGAGAGAAATAATTTGTACACATTGAAATACTCTACTCTAATTAAAAAGTCTTTAGAATTTTATTAAATGATCTCATAATTTTGCATTCGATATATTTTTAGTCATGACAAAAAGTTTCCTCTCCTTGGTGTATATTTATCTAAAAGTGGAAAAACAAAATTCAACATGGCTATTCGAGTATGTTGAAAGCATAATACCTCATACTCATAGGGAATCTGTCATCTCAGCATTTTCGTGATGCTGTGTCTAACAACCTTCGAGTCAACCAACCGTAAGTTAATGAAATGGAACTGAAAGAGCTATGTGTGCTGAAGATGTCACCTTGCGATGTGAGGAGGAAATCATAAAAGAAAATTGGCTACAAATTGCATAAAAGAAAAATGTCTTCGAAATTGCTGGCAGTATAATATAAATTACAAAGTGGCTGCATGATTGGCGCATCGCAAAAATTTCCAATAGATATGGTGGCAACGCATGTTTATAATTCATGAGTATCACTGAACTAAACTGAAAAAAATACTCTATAAAACCAGCAAGTAAGAAAAGAAACTCCTATCATAACCAATCATAACTCAAAAAAATTATATTCAGTGATTTCTTTTCATTTAATACAGCAATTACACAATTACACAGCAATACCTTTACTATTTTTTGCGATCGCAGATGACCTGTGTTAAAAAATATCCTTAAATAATATAAAAAAACTCATCGCTTTCCTCATCAAGTTTGTGTTTGTTAGGGTGGCCTATACCTTCTCCCTTTTAAATGAATCCTCATATGGGGAGAAACGTTCAAATTATCGAGAAACAAAATACACATATACTATTCACTCAGTATACTTCCCTACCGTCTATTTTTATTTACTCTAGGACGTCTTTTTGAGGAAATTCTCTGTTGAGTGTAAAACCAATCTAGACAAGTAACATTAATAGTGTATGGATACTCATTTTTAATCAAATGCGTATTATTCCTGGAATTAAATTCACAGTTGAACTATAGATGAGTTTCAAATGTAAAAAGGTAACCATCTTTCGGAAAAAAACAATGCAGGTGTTAATAGGAAGAACACTGAAATTGGCAACATAAGACGATCTCGACTTTCACGACACGAAACGACGCTACTACTTTTCACTGAAATGAATAACTTCACACATGGAAACAATTAATTTGTTCTTTTAGTACGTAGTATTCTACCCCCACAAAGAAAAGAATTTCTTTATGATAGTAATACTATATAAAGATACTTAACATACCTCTAAAATATTATAATAAACCTCCTTAATGTCTCATAATTTTTCTTATGTTAAGGAATACATTATTTTCGAAGAGATAAACATATTAATAATTATTCAAAAATATTAAATATTAAACACATGAGCCATATAATTAGTCATTATAATGCATATTAAAAATACATTCATTACTGCTTCATTATTTGTATTGCTATTGTTACATCAGTAGACAAATTTTATTTCTTTGATCTAACCGAGATGTGTGCCAGTCCTGCGGTTTACCTCCAATAATATTTTCACAGTAAATATACTAATAAGTGTTAATACTTAATACTTCCTCTTAAAACAAACTCTTGATTTTACAATGAGTGATAATAATAAATTTATTGTCACAAAATAAATTACAACTGCGTATAACCACGTGGAGGTCAATAAACTAATTTACTCTTCGGAAGCAAGCAAGGACCATCCCATCAATTCCAAATAAGGACCCTAATTAGAGGCGGATTTAACATTTCAGCACACTTCTAAGATACGGATAAAAGTGCAGTCCGATATGTGTTACATACATATTAACATAATAACAACAAATTTGTATTCAAAACGCAAAATTATTTCACCAGTATTTTTTATTATAAACTATAGCTTATTTGAAAAATATTGTTTATAAATCGTACCTTAAAAAATAACTCTAAATTCGAGATTTATTTCAATTGAACCCCTAAGCAAGAGCCTTGAGAGACTGTATAAAAGATTTGCGTCTACCTGAAGGAAAACCGGAGAAAACCCAGGGATTTGTTATTTATTCACACAAAAATAGATTTAGAATCATGTTTGTGCTTCCAACGCAGATTGGAATCCCGTTGCGTCACTCTTAGTGGAGTAGGGTGGTGGTGACTTTGGGAGTGAGGTGTATCTCCCCACTCAATGCTGCAGCAATTGCTTAGCCATGTGGAAAAACGTTTCCGTCACATTGTGCACAAGTCTCTGCAGGACCTCGCATTCCGAGCAGCGATTCACACGTCCCCGAGCCTCGGAATTTCTTGGGAAGAGAAGAAAACTGTCTCAGAAGGTTTCCATTCGAATGACAGATCTGACAGAGGAGAGATATTTCTGAGTTATTGAACTGGAGAAAACCCCTGAATCATGCTAGCATGTTTTGTGTGGTTTGCTAAACATATTTTCAGCACAAAATTAATATAATAGTGTGACATAACCTCAGATTTTAAAATTTTGAACTATTAATGTCTTTGTTTTTTGTTTTAGCTGAAAAGCAATCATTGGTATGTAGTTGAATACGATCGACGTCATGTGACTGAAAAGTATGTATTTCATATCCCAAATTTGGCATTTTGTCCTGTAGGTAATCTCGATATCTTAATTCGAGCTTCCAGTAAGGATTTTATCTCATGATGTTTTATAAAACTAATTTACATTTACCTTGCGAGACCACATTGCAAAATTGTTTCATCGTTTCCCCTTCGAAAACAATTAATAAGTTATTAACTGCTCACATCCCAAAGATTTACATAAACACTTTCTTCGTCGTTCAGTACATCCATAAATATTAATCAATAGAACAAGGCTTCATTTAACGTTTCGCACTGAACATCTCATCGCCTTATAAACTAAGAGAAAGTTAATTGCAACAGCTAATTTACTACTGTTTATGAGGTGAGGAATAGCTCCATTGAAAGCAATGCAACCTTGCTATTAGGAAGTATTTGCTGGAAGTGTGTTCTGATTTATACCTTGTCAACAAATAATGAGTTGTTTATACATAATCGTTTCTTCTCGTCATGAAGTGATTTCATGATGATGACACGTTATTACTGAAACATTACAAAACAACATATACTATAATTTTTTTATTAGATATGATCCGTCTTAAACTACATCAAAATTGTATATTTCCAAGGTGAAAATGTACGTCTATTAATTTTTTCTTTCTTCCTAACGGACAAGTTGCACTTACCAAAATTAATTTCGGAAATTCCTACATATTTATTGAAACAAATATTGTATTATACTTTACTGAGAAAGCATTTTCACCCGAGTTTTAGCATTAGGTCACGAAATTTTAACAATATACTATTTTATTGATTGCTTTTACTACTAACTTTTTTACTAATCTTTTTTGCAGTAATCTTATTGAAAAATCCACGTATTAATGTTCTTAAATTATATATATTTTTTTCCTTACCAAATCTGCATCATTGTATCAATATTATATTGTGTAAACTTTGTCAGCATTGTTTTGTATTTTGGTATTAGTTTTGATAACTTTGTCATGTCAAATCAATATGCCCATCAAACCTTATTGCACTTTAAAAGAGTTGAAATACAAAATGAAAATAGTCAATGTATCATCATAAGAGTATTATTTCTTTTCTTTTTCTTTATCCTAGTTCTCCCATACTCTCGTTCCCTTTATTGGTTTCAGCTATGGTAAAGAATAAATATGTCAATCTGTAAATTAAAGAACATTTTAAGAGTTTATTTCCGCAAATGTAAGCAGCGATTCATTTTAAGTCCAGTAAAACATACTACAAGAATAAAAAAATTATTGAACTTGAATCAACAAATTGAATCAACTGACACAGTAGAAATATTTCAAGAATCGATATTGTGATATCGTGAGATATCGAGAACCTTAGTTTTTATCTGTTTCATTGTATTCCACGGGGATTCCTTGAAACTCCTTGGGACTAAATATAATATAGTTATATTGTAAGTACATATTTCTTCCGTGTACCCTACACGTGGAGATTATGTGTGATAACTTTCGGTCAAGTGAAAATGGCGACCAGCCGGCACTCGAACCCGTGTCTCTTGCTTTGATCGCAAGTGTTAACCGCTACACCACCGGTTCACCTTCCACAACTGTACAACATTTCCACCCCGACCTAAACCCCGGCAGACCTGGACACATCCCCATACAGGAGATAAGTGAACCAGGCAACACACTATGCTATGTGCACTTTATTACCAGTTTCGAGTCCCGGCTGGTCGCCATTTTCTCTTGACCGAAAGTTATCACATAGTTATATTGTGTTTACATTTATAGATTGGTAAGGATTTGAAAGTTTAAAAAATTTGTAAGCACTGATGACAAAGCAAAATGTGGAAGGATGTTTGTTAATTACCTGATACTATTTTGTTAAATTCATTGTGATGTCCCTATGTAATGAAAGAAATCTTAGCCTACCTTTCTTCAGAATGAATCGGATTAAATAAACTAAATATAGGAGATAAATGAAAATAGTTTATTCTTTAAATTGATGACACAAGGATAATTAATTTATTACACTATATTTATACTGTTTCCAGTTCCAAAGCAAGATACAGAGCCAAACACTTGCCCTCAATACAAGTCATCAATCTAATCCATTCCCTACCAATGTCAAAAATTTTCAAATAAATAAAGATTTAGACGTCAATACAAGAAGGAAGAATTATTCTCCAGAACAAATCTTTTTTCTCACAAATATAGCGATTAGATCGCATTGTCTATTAAATTGAACTTGATTTGACAACTCAAAGTCATTGGCAAACTCGTGAAAACATCTCTCCTTGAAAGCTTTTGGGATATCACGTTGAAGCTCTGCAAACAATAGAATAACGTCCCAAGGGTAACGTCCATCATCTCCGCATAACAGCGGACACAGCGTCCATCATCTCCGTAGCGTGAACATCGTGTCTGCAGTAACACGCGAAACGTGCACTGACATCGACATCCCGAATTAGAACCAGGGATTGGCTACAAAATTCCAGCGTGAGTACGTTTAATAGTTCGTTAACTATTGTACTTTTAAGAAACAATTTCGTTGAATTTTGACGTAATAAACTTATACAAAAACACAAACGTCGTTGTCCTGATGGACTCACTCTCTTATTCCCACATTCAATCAATCATCGACGAAAAGAAAAAGCTTTCATAAATAGGAACATCATATGAAAGGTTGATGCTTTAATTGGTTTCATAAAAAGATTTATTCTGGAAGAGTGTTTAATTATTTGTCTGATCTCTTCTAGAAACGTTTACAATAATATGTAATGCTGTGGATACAACAAAATTGTGGTCTAATTGTCGCTTTCATTCTGAAAACGTTGATTTTGTTAGAATAATCATTCTAACAAATTTTATTATGAAAATATATAAAAAGGCGAATACATTACCTTAATAATTAATATGAAAATTTTTTGAAATATCCGTTTTTGACATCCGTGATTCCAAAAAAGTTGTTTTTAGCTGGACGTCTGTGCGCAGCACTCCTGACCGAATGGTAATTTTTTTTCATTATTCGTATTTAGGGTAGAATTTACTTCCGACATATGCACGTGCTTTAAATTTTCATTTGACTTGAACACAAAGGGCACTTCACATGAAGGTCAAAGTACATTTTTGAATATTTTTCAAAAACTGGTTCAACGATTTTGCTTAAATTTTCTGTACGGAAAGTACAATTAGTATGCATTACATCCGCTTTAGCGATATTTCGCTTGAAAGTTTGGTATAGACGCAGTAAAATAATTTCTATCTGCTACATTCACGCATTTGTTTACTATTTCAAGAACCTTGAATATTATTTAACATGGATGAAGCAGAGGTACAGTGAATTAATATTCTGAATATTTATTTTACTCTCAAATCCCGAATAAAAGACACTAAGAAATTGAATTATTGACTTTGAGCCCGACGATAATGTTAGTTTTAGTACATAACTTTATGATATACATTTTTAAATAATGAATTTTATTTGTACTTATTATTTACACTCGTTTTATATGTCATAAACATATAATGTTTATGACGTAGTTTTAAGTTTGCAAATGGTGTGATTCCAAATATTTTGTAGATGTGTCACTTTTATATGTTACTTTGAAAAGGAGAACACAGGAATGTCTGCATCTTATGTTTCTCTTGGTTTCGTAAATCTTCCACCCTCGCGACCTCTACGCACTTGTCGTAACCTCACATCCGCTGACGCTGCATCATTTATCTGTGTAAGCTTACGTATCAGATGTGTCCACTCCACCATTTGCCGTCCTTTCTTGTTAATTGGTGCATGCTGTGTGTCATATTTAACGTTTATGTATATTATTTGATGCCTGAGGATGCTGTTTTATATAATTTCTTATCGTTTGAAGATTTACCTTGGCTACGTTTTGTTTTGTTTTGAAAGTGATGTTCGATAAATCTATTTTTTATAATTTTTTAATTCAATGCTTTAATGCACTTTCAATCGTTAGAAATAATATTATGGTTAAACATATATTTTAACACAAAATTCTTTGACAAGATAGATAAGGAGTGGTACGAAATAATAGGAAGTAAATAAATAAAACAGTATCACCTATTTATCCGAAATATTTAATAGATATGATTCTTGTTTATTTATATAATTTTGAAATTTCAAATTGCAAAAAAATAACTCTTTAGTACCTAATTAAATTTTATAAGAATATTTATGGTCTGCTGGTTTTATTCTCGCGTAAATAATATCCTATTTATCTTTATATTTATTAATACGTATATCTTTTGAAATAGAATTTAAATCTNCTTATTCCCCCCCCCCCCCCAAGAAGAAACGAAGAAACGGAATTAGTATATTAGAGATTCTTTTATATAAATGCTTGTAAAATATTTCTTTAATAAACTTTATGATTTGGGTAAAATGAAGATGATCAAAATATAGAGTGAGATGTGAAAATGATACCTCTCCTAATAGAATGCTATAATACCGTTCTTTAGACCAGACTGAGAAACGTATTTGAGAAAATATGTGCAATGGTTTTGCACCACTAGTTCTCTAATAAAACACATGGGTGGTTATGAAAATGTACAAACAATCCAATAATCTAATAATTAAGGAGAAAGATGCGATAGATAAACTATCTTGCAACGTCAATAAACAAGTGAGAATTGCGATGGACAGGGACTCAAACCCGGAACTTTCTGCTCCTGCCGCAGGTGTGTTATCCACTGCTCCACCCTCCTCGACTACAAAGTCTGTACGCAACATCCACCTGGCCTGTCCGTCGCAATTTTCACATGGCTATTGACGTTGCAAACACTCCTCCACGTGTAAGTACTTGGAAGTTGTGGGTTAAAATAAACTATCTTACTCTAATTTCTAGGGATTAAGTCAATTAGAATTTTCTTCGAATTTGCCAACATTTCAAAACGTTGACAAGTTTGATTGGGATTTTAATTTTTCAATTGTGATCTAATCCCAATAAATTACAGTTAAATTAACAAGAGGCCAAGAGTGTTTTATTCACAAACTATCTTCACAATCTGTAGTTTACAAGCATTTTTGTATAAATTGTAGGTTTCGCTTTATTGGAAAATCTAAACTTACATTACCAACGCACATCAAAAGACTCAAACGAAAAATAAGCACACAACAACATAATCATATTTCATTACACCGTTTAGATGAAGATAAGTTCGGAAATTAAATTCTTTCTAGGCATTAAAATCAAATTTACTAGAAACAATTTAAATTTACATACGGATGCAGATAGGTTATAATAAATTTATATTAATTTTGTGCTTTGACAGTTTCTTTGCGTATTATTTATTTTGTTATTGAATTGTCTTTATGCATATTTGGTTCATTTGTTTATGTGTCACCATCACCTGAAGATGACCGAAAACAGCTGTCGAAACATCGTGAGCGTTAATAAAAATTCAGTTTTCAAAATCTTCAGTCGATCAAAATATTAAAATTACAATGTACTTTGGTCGGGCTGAAGATTGAACTCATTGTAGTCTGTCCACGGAAATATCATTGATAGTAAAAAGAATAATATTAGTATTAATTGTAATAATATTAATAATAGTAAGCCCCCGTCGTGACCACGGTGTCAGCGTGATTCCGGGTTCGGTACACGGGCGGGGCAAGATTAAATTTGTAGCTCTTTGTATCCATGTCCCAGCTTAATTAGCTGGGGTTTACAAATAGTCCGACCTCTGCGACTAACAACCGCAGTTGTAATGCTTGGATACAGTGGTCTGCATCATATCTAGACGCTGCCCCGATGTCGGTTATTAAGACGAGTCTAGTGAGTAAATTCAAATCAATTACTGAGCCTTACTGGTACTCGTCTTTCGTGGTCCTCGTTGGCCGAAACGAAAATACATACAAACATTAATAATAGTAAAAGTAACGAAGTTCACACGAATAATGCCGCGAGTATTCACCTAGTAACACAATAATTTGTGAAATAAATTAAATTAAATTCCAAGTATCCTGAACACACTGATTTTCATATCTTGAAAACAAATATCTTAAAATGCATTTAGGGTGTACATTTTTAGAAAAGTTGGTACACTGGATCTGAACGAAAGCTCATCTTGTTAACTTACTCGATGAGTTTTCGTATTTATTTTTTCGATTTATCTGAGACGAATAGTAAAATTGTATAGCTGGAATGTCTCCGCTATTTTGCCATTATTTTTTATTATAAAAGTAGATAAATATCATGTTTGGATAATCTAAACGGCAATTTTTCACGCACAACGTGTTTGCCAAACGGTTTAAAATGGCGTTCAGAATCAACATCCATTCATTTTCTTCTTTTTTTAGTTTCAATGACTTGTATATTTTCAGAAACTGGAAAATAAATTAAAGCAAGACAGTGAAAATGCTGTAAAATATTGGAAAAATATTCAATAAATCTTCCCAGTCTAAGATTGTGTTCAGAAGTTAACTGCACTGTCTCATTGCAAATATAATTGATAGTCTGTGTTTTTCCAAGGACGATCAACAGATTTCTTTAATGAGTAGAGATTATATGCTGTTAAGAGCCAGAAATGAGTTGTAATATGATAGCAGTACGTGTCAGAGATGAGGCGAAGTCATAATCCGTTTCCTCTCTATCCAACATTTCGTGATGCAACACATCGTGAGCTTCTTCATAACATAAGTCTTGAAACATGAATTTCCGTCTGACTTCAGTTAGTTTGTACTTTGTACCACCAAGGCTACAGCAAATCAATCCGGGGTGGTGGGGTGAGGGGTCGCATGGATAAATGAAAACTATGGTTAATCGAGACTTTTTATTTAACGAATTATGTACATTTATACATATCTATATCTATCTATATTAGTAGAAAGGATTATATATATATATATATATATATATATATATATATATTATATATATTAGTAGAAAGGACAGGAAGAAGATTATTTTGAATTGATTTGGTGTGGTTGATTAGGTCAAGATATTTGATGGAAGTCAAAGAGTCTAAAATAGAAGTAGAAAATACTGAATACAGAGTTTAAGAAAAAAATGCAATGGCTATTATAGTCTCATTTCAAATGCTCAAAATTTACAAATATTGGTATGTAAAACTCCAAAATTTACTTTGAGGATAGACACGAATTTCCAATTGTTATAGGTTCCAAAATGGAAGCTGAAAGTGTCCAGGGGTATGAACGAGAATATCTAGAGTTACTACAACCGCTTTCCCCGGCTGAAGCCTTGATGTCTTCTTGAGGGTACTGTATTCTTAGTGCTGAAGGAAGGTCTCAAGAGTCTGCACTCACTTTCTACCTGCAGCCATTGTGTATTGTGCAGCGTCTAATGGATGCAAATATTTTATTTGCGAAACTTTGTCAGGTCGTCTACGAAACTGTTGAAAATGTCATTTCTATTGCGTGGACAATAGGATTCCGGTGAATAATTTAATTATCTGTAAATTCTATCATCTAAAACGTAATTAGCAATATAACTACATTATAAAGAATGCGTAAAAGATAAATTTCTATTATTCTGGATATGGTTCTGAGGTTCGGTAAAAACTCTCTTCAACGTTCTTCACCATAAATGTTTTTCCGGTGTCCCGCCGCGTAGTTCTTGGCGATTTAGGAGATAATTCGATTGTAAAATAAATATTAGTCAATTATAATTCTATCACTTCCAGAGATGCTGAAATCGACCTTAAAATCTCTATGAATTCTGAGTTTGTTTCTTATAGTTTTATTTATTGTTGTTCTCTATCCCATCATGACCCGGGATTTTTTTCCGGTTTTTCTTCGGGTAGAGGAGAACTTTTTATACAGGCTCTCTAGGTTCTTGCCTGGGGACGGCGTCTATTGTAATAATGAACTGCGTATTTAGAGTTATTTTTATAGTTACGATTCATAAACAATATTTTCCAAATAATCCATTGTTTAAAATAAAACGTACTTGTGAAATAACGTTTTTGGGTTTTTAAATACAGATTTGTTGGCATTATGTTAATATGTACGTAACACATACCGGACTACTCTTATTCTTCTTTGGAGTGTGTTGAAACGTGAAATCTGTCTCTATGCTAGGGTCCTTGATTGGAATTGATGAGATGGTCCCTTCCTTGCTTCCTGAGAGTTTATTGTCCTCTACGTGGTCATACGCAGTTTGTACTGCTTTTTTGACAATAAATGTATTTATTTATTAACTTTATAGTCCCAATAGACGGAGAAAGTTAAGATTTTACAATAAAACAAATCAGAGGGCTACAACGACATCTTGTGGTACCTAACAAATTGATGTAACTTCAGATCACTTCAATGTCTTTTCATATTTTTCGTTCACACTTTAGAAATAAGAAAGATCTTAGTATGATTGAAAGCAAAGGTAGGGGAGACTGGATACGGTTGAAACAATTTTCTTCTATATTTCATAATGACCCCATTTTATATATTAATTCTTAGAAGGAAATATGTTAAACGAAATGGGGTTTATTTCGCTTTAAATTAGTGCTACAATTGAAATTTCTTGTTCATAGTTGTCCAACAAGAAAAAATTGAAAACAAATTTGACACTTTGATTTGAAATACGAAACAGCGGTTAGAGTAAGTTGCAACATCTAAAAAATAGAAGAAAAACTCTTTTGTTATACTTTTTATTACTCAGAAATCACGCACAGATACTTCTATTATTCTAAGGATAATATGTCACCATTTTTATATTTTGTTATTAATCAACATAACCTAACAATTATTTCCAACAAATAACAAAAACTGAAGTAGAACAACTTCAACTTTTAAATAACTAAACATTTTTTTACACGACAATGTGAAATCTTAAACATACAATGAACCACATCTCCTACGACACAAGAAATAAAATATAAACATCTCTATGGATCGAAGGAAACAAAAAAGATTTTTTTAAATAAAATTTTAACAGTGGATTACAAGAAGAATGAACTTCACATAGTTATGACAAAAGGTACTTGGTCTAAAAACTTTGTTATTTCCAAATACTCTATAGTTATTCGCGCCTCCAGCCTACAGTCAAGTGTATCTCCTTTTCATACGCAACTTATTAGTGAAACGTATTCAACTCATACATGACCTTCTCTTTAAAGAACTATCAGATTTTGGAAACTGCGAGCATACTTGTTTCTAATACGTCTTACACGTGGTTTTGACACCTTGCATGTCAAACAAAAAGTTAGTATATACGCACAAAAAGTTTTTCGACTCTACCCTCCTTTTGGAGACAAAAAGAATCAGTTTCGACGGCAACAGACTCATTTTACCTTAATGTCTCATACATCAGTAAAATGAATACTCTCAATTTAACATTACCAATAATAGAAAAAAAAATCTTCGATCGAAAATATTAAGTTTTGTAAGTCAAACCGCAATGGGATCCTTCATGTCTCATTTCGGAGCTGCAGCGTATTTTGGACTAGCAAACCCTCCTTTGTGTCCTAATCCCCTTGTTGTGCCACCACCCTATCGCTAGGGAATTTCTCATCCTCTTATAAAGTGTACACCGTTACAGCCGTATCTAGTTTCCTCATCAGGTAAGAAGAGCAGCGAAAAGGGTACCTAACTAAAATTCTGATTAGTTGTAATGTTAGTCTTCGTTGCAATATTTTTAAAATAACGTGCAGGCATTAATCCTTAAGCTCAGTTGGGGCACGACCACGACCGTCACTTCATGCGGACACCCCACAAACCAAGCTTCGCACAACAGAATGGAATTGAAGCGCGGTGTTCCGGTTGCCATGACATGCACCTTTGCGGATCCATCTAGCTTGTCTTGGTGACGGAGCACCGGTGGTGCCATGCTTTTACTCCCATGAGAATGCGATCACAGCGATAAGGGAGCCGCGAGAATTTCCTTATCTGAGCAAAAGAATGCGGCCAATTGTAAATCGACTCTTGTTTCACAGGTGACTTCAGATTTGTGGTCTCTGGGCTGAGGCAATAGTACTTATAAAAAAATTAAAGTTATTTACGGACTTGCTGATTTTTCAACTTTCCGAGGTATCACAAGTAAATTAATATTTAAAAAAGTGGATTGATTCTTGATGAATGAGTAAAGATACCTATAAACCCGAAAAAAACAACGATTTTTTCATTGCGAGTGCTGCGTAAAAAGTGTAAATAACTTGTGGTTTCTTCCTATGATTTATGGGTACTTGAGTCCGCTGTTACTAGACACAGGCAAACTTTATTATTTTAAACTGAAATAGTTTTCTTTAACAAGTGATATAAAAAGTTGTGAAACAACGTATGACTGAAGTTCCTCCCTTCTATTGATATTCCGTTTATTACGTTTATCTGAAGTTCCTCCCTTCTATTGATAAAAATTTATATTCATTTCATATTCATTTTATCGAACAAAAACTTAATTTCACATATTATAAATACCTGAGACGTATTTGAAGTGTCATCAAATTCAATGGACATCAATTTATTTTATGCAAATCAGAAAACGTAAGAATGAACTATTTAGAGGAAACAAGTTTCAACACAAATAGAAAGTTTTTAATGTATTAAACAAATTGAGTTTATGTAATTTAAAATGAATTTTTTTCTGACAACGGTTCGAAAATTTATTTTCGTCACTCCTTATATCTTTAGTATTTTATTCTTCCTCCTCTCTTCTCTAATTATATGCCTTTTAGTTGAGTTAACCTTTTGAATAAACGACACCAGGGTCTGAACTAAGAGAGTTCTGATTGTCTAGTCTTCATAAAGAAAGCTTAGCAATTGTATGAAAAATAATTCATTCTCTTATTGACAAATATATCATTGACTACAGGTATTGAGTTTATCTATAGTGCATTGGTTCGTTGGTAACTAACTCTCTTATTGAAAATCTCTAGATAATTGGTTACGGACAAATACGGTTAAAGAAAAACATAGAGAAACATGAAATAATTACACGAAAAACAAATATAAAATTCAAATGTTATTCAAATTGTTTGTAAAAACGAAAAGAGCAGCATTGGATCTTGTGTAGGAATATCTATCTAAATGGTTTTAATGAATAATTCTACTTTTTATTGGCCACTTGAATTTGGGGGTTACAAAGTGGAAATGGTGTCCAGCGTATGTCAATGTGCTTCACATCTTCTTGAAATTTTGAAAGAGTATTTTAGAAATATTTTTGAAATGAGATCTCAATTTTTTTGAAATCAGTTTATAACTGATAATAGACCTGTAAATTTTTTGTTTTGAAATATGTGTGTGTATTGTTTTGATGTGCGTGTGTAAACATCTGTATCAGATCAGATTGTAAATTATGCGCACGTCCCTACATCAATAAAGTCATTATGTCGTGAGAATAATTGAGTGAGTTAACCGACTGTTGTGAGAAACAGACGTTAACTATTCTCGAACTTTCATCATTCTCATCTTTTTCGTCATCATTCAGAGAAAAGATATTGTTGTTACTGAAACTAGGTCATCGCTTCTATTACACTTCTGTGTTAACTTAAATCATGATGGTTATATTTCCATGTGTTTGGCAATAAGTAGGCATGCATATAAAATACTGACTGGTTTTAAGTTGGTTTGCTTTCAAAAAGGATTATTCATGCTTAGATGACTGCAGAGTACTTCGAGAGTTTATGAAGAGATGTTGGTACACGACGCAAAAGTATCTCGTGTTTTTGACTTAGTCATGTAAAATAATGCTTATGATTCACTTCAGAAAATCTTTCTTTGAATACTGGCAGATGAAAATCAGAAGTTTTTGGTGCTCGTGATGTCTTAGAAGCAACACATCTCACTAAAGAGGTTGAGAATCCTCTCATGAACGTCAATATTCACTTTCAGACAATAATAGGAGTGCCTAATTGGTCTAATAATTTATCTCTACTGACACATTTTTCATATTTGTATAAACCTCACTTTTTCAGCTTCCGTCATATATTCATATTAATAAGATTCAAAAATCCAAGTCCAACTGACACCTTTTAGTAAACACCTCAGTGATTCAAAACTTCTGGAAAGAGAAACAATAAGAAAATTACGAGTAGCTACTCCACGAGATTTCTTTTTTCATATATCTTCTCTCTTTCCGATACATCATATATTTTTCGGTTTGTTTACAGGTTTATTAATAGCACAGTTTGGAATCGTTTTGGAACTGTATGGAAACTTTCACATTCTTCTTCTATTTTTAATTTGTTGTTTCTTTTGGTACATTCATGGTAGTTTTTCCAATGATGTCGGGACTATTTACGGATTTTACATAAATCATTATCTTTCTTTTTATTAAGACTTGGTCTATTTGATTGGTTATATTTTTATGAATCCAATTCAATTATCAAGCGAGTATTGAAGACCCAGAAAATTGCACTTGTAAAATAATATCGCAATAGTATTTACGTCATTAATGAAGGTCATGTTATGATGTTGACAATTTTATATATATTTTCTTTTCCCTTGCCTTGAAGGAGTCGGCGATAGACGATGAGGTGATGCCTTTATCATTTGGCAGGGGAATTTCAATGGTCGCGGAAGGTCACCTTGAAGCATCTCCCCGAGGTGGGTGATGCATGAATAACGTGAGGGCGAATGATGATGAGTAAATGTCGTGGTGGAATGAAAGACAGGCTAAACGGGAGTAAGCCGAGTAAATTTGTCACGAGCACATTTTCGTCCACCGCCGCGAATTATTCTCGGATCAGGTAGGGTTGAAAGTAGCGTAACAAGAGATAGAGAATAAACTTGGCACTACACTGTGCCGTGCCTGATCCGCAACATTTACTCATCATTATGATGATCAATCGCCGTCATGTCATTCATGTATCACCCACTTCGGAGAGGTGAGTCAGGAAAGGCATCCGACACCACTGAAATTCCTCTGTTAAATCAAAATAGGTATAATATCATTTCCCATCTCCGACCCTTTGAAGAACATGGGAAAAGGAGTGAAGTATATATGATTTAGTAAAAACTAAATTCAAATAAATAGTAATTATATAAATGACAATACGCGTAGGTTCGGGGATTGATTCAGTCTGGGTAAGCAGCGTGCCCCCCACCACCTCGCACCCTTCCAAGATCCCAGGAAGATGTCTTTCTGGTGCAAAGAGTTTGCACAACCGACGTCTTCATCCGCTTCGTAGCAAGTGGCCCGGGGCGAGCGCATTGTTCCGCGGAGGAATTCGAATTCTGTTTCAAACGCCGCCATTGTGGTTGCTGGACGCAAGCACCCCGTGCCTCCTCTACATTCACCGCGTGGACGATGAGGCAGACTCCTTACGTAAGGTGATGAAATGGGGCACAGCTGACGAAGCTTTACGCAAGTCGGCTATGGTCTGCAATGTGAGGTAGGGTAGGGCACGGTCAGAATCCACCCACGATATAAAATCTCATAGGGTTATATCTTATTAAGTTTTCTCGTTAAGTTCACATAAATTTGCTGGGTTTCCGAAAATATACGATTCCCATGTACTTCCTTCTATTGAATTTGAAAATCAAATATTTTAATTTTTAACTTTACTAGCTTTTTTCGTGTCGTGTGGCACGTTGTTCTTCATGATTGCAAGCACTTATGAATTTAACTTAAAAATTCATCAGTTTTTCTAGAATTATGAAACACTAGATTTGTTTAGTCACTTGACAAAGTAACTCATTAACTACTTCGTCTTCTCAATTTTTTGACGAAAAAATTCTAAATAAAGTTAAATATAAAAATCTAGGAAATGTTTTTTACTTTTACTTTCTTTTGTTAAAAAGTTACATTAAAAAATTACTTTTGTTAAAGAAGCGATATATACGGTTAAAAATTATGTGAATATAAGTATATTGTAATCGATTACCATGCGTAGTTCTAGGGGAAAGAAGTGTAAGCTTTAGTCTTTACCACTTGCAATTAAATTGAACCATTTTACATCGATTACTTCAAATTCAAGTAACTTGTATTATTAATAATTATTATTATTACAATAATTATTAGAACAAGTAATATTAAAGTAAGTCAAATAACTTCTCAATAACACAGGTCAGCGTGTAAAAATCTGCATAGGATTTTTATACATTTTCTTATAGATTTCTACTTGGTAAAAACGAAAAAAATATCAAACAAATTCAATCATGTCTATTGTTTTTGTTACACTCAAGTTTTCGTTTGTATTTAGCGTAAAATTTCTAATTAACTTAAAATTTAGTATTATTATTTTTATTTAAATAATGGCCTTAAAACTAAGGTTGAGCATGTTTCGACATGTTATCTGGAGTACTAGGAATAAATATAAACAACCTGCTGTTGGATTAAATCATGTTTTAACAAGCTAAATAAGCTCAGTATCTCGCTGGCCATCTAGTATTCGAACTGGCCACTCAGCTTATATCTAGTATTCGAACGCAACTTTGCTTGTGTTTTTATTTCTGGAATACGGCTGACAGAGGTTGTGTAATTTCTCCCGACAGCTTCTTTTATGTTTGTGATGAATACACAATGAAGAGGCAACAAAGAAACATAAGTGAGTTTGTGAAGAAAGTTTATTTTGAGTATTTCAAATTTAAACTTCGGTATCAAGTCAAAGTATGGGCTCTACATAAGGTGTGCAGAAGATGCGAGGAGGATCTTCGTTTGTGGTTTAAGGTTAAGAAAAATTCATTTTGTTTTGGCATTCCTATGATATGGCGTAAACAGAAATATCCCACAAATGAGTGTTCTGTTCGGTAGATGTGAAAGGATTTAATACAAAAAATACAGAAAATAGCTTACCCTACCTTGACTTAGCTATTCGTCCAGTATCCCATGGCCCTGAAATACTACTTGCACAGCCACCTTCTAATGTAGATGACATCCTGAGTGAGTCAGAGGACTGAGACGCATTATCTTCTCAGGACGAATCTAGCTCAGGCTTTCCTGTTTCCGAGATTTTCCTGTTTTCCAGATGACGAGGGACCTCAACTTTTTCTCAGAGTAAGCTAAACGACCTAGTAAGAGACTTTCAAAAGATGCAACCGAAATCCTAGGATCGAAGCTAAAAAACGAAAATCAGGCACCTCATTTTCGTGGTACAGGCATCGAGAGAGAGAATTTACGAGTTTTTAGTGGTTAATCTGGTTTATTTCAATGATGTTTATGGGCTCATGAAGTGCTTTGAAATAGAATATGATTCTTCAGATTGGCACATATTCATGGATTCTTCGAGAACTAGCCTCAAAGTAGAATCACTCTGTAATGGAAATGTATCTACATCTCTTCCTGTGGGACACTCGTTTCGTATGGGAGAAAGTCAAACATCATGAACATCAATGGATGGTTTGTTGAGACTCAAAAATACTAACCATGTTGTTGGGTGTGCCGGGAAGTTGTATAAAATATCCTCTTTTTCTTGTTTATGGGATAATAGAGCAAGACAGTTGCACTGGACAGATACTGACTGGCCACAATGAAACAACCCTCCGGCGAGAAAGACCTTGGTTTTCCAGAAAAAGTTTTATTACCATCTTCATATTAAATTGGAGCTTATAAAGCAGTTTGTCAAATCACTGCCAACCGATGAGGATAGTTTCAGATATCTGTGTTCCAAGTTCCCGAAAATGTCTAAAGCCAAGTTAAAAGAGGCCACTGTCCCCGACATAAGAAAACTTTTATCTGATCCCTTCATTTTGGAAACAATAAGACAAATAAAAAAGAAGCGTAGGGTTCCTTCAAGAATGTAGTGCACAAGTTTTTGGGTAGTACTAAGCACCCTGAGTACAAAACCATTGTACATCGAATGTTGGCAGCGTTTGAAGCTTAAGGGTACAAGATGAGCTTAAAAGTTCATTTTTTAAACTCTCATATTTACTATTTTCCTAAAAATTAGGAGCCTACGGTGAAGATTTCATCAGGATGTCCGTGATATCAAGAGACGTTACCAAGGAAGATAAGATGTCAATATGTTACCTGACTACTGTTGAATGCTAATATAGTGAAGCTAGAGAAGGAAATCAGAAACGAGTTCGGAGAAGCATTAAAGAGAAGAAGAAAAAGTTTCACAAGAAGAAAGAGTACACCTAAAATTGTGTGTAATATCAGGAAGAGTGTTTTGATTAGTTGTAAGAAAATATAATGTTTAGTTCATTGTAATAAATGTGTTTTTATAAAAAAAATATTTTCATTTTGCAAAAACCTTATACGTGATGGGATATTATAGAAGTCATTTTCAGAATCTGCGACCTTTAAAACACATAATTAGCAAAAATATCCTATGCAGCTAAAACATTTTTTTGGAGACCTGTGTAATTACTGTTTCAAAAATTGTAAGTTGGTTCCAAGGAGTGAGTTTTTGAGTAAATTTCTGTGATGATCGGGTAAATAGGATCACATATTAATTTCAATCATGAATACGTGAGAGGAATTTATTGAGATGACAGGCAATGGTTTCCATTAAAGTGACTATTAGTATGTAAAATATATTTTCTCGAGGAATTTTATAATGTATTAGATATTAGATTGAGTGCCGTCTAATATTAACAATTAGTCGAGATCTCTGACATTTTAGCTGAAGTACTGATTTCACCAGAGGGACAGTGCTATATCCCGGTGCTATTACAAGATCGAATATACATGTTTTATATTTGTATCATAATACGAATTGTGCTTTGTTGTCCTGACCATTCCAGTGGTTTTCAATTAAGCTCAACGTATCTTATTGCGTTATTGTACCTTTTTTCTTTTTTAGATTCTAATGTACAGATTTGCTTCATCTTATCACTTTCCATCTTTTGTGTATATAACACAGTATTCCTTTCCTCAAAAAATAATCATTTAATAATCACAAAGATAAATACTCACAAAAATAAATTTACCCCATCAAAGCAGGTTCTCCCCTATCTCCAACACTTTTTAATATCTTCACAGCAGACCTGTCATTTCATTATCACAATAATATTGCTTTATTCGCCGACGATACAGTTCTATTCATATCCGGTCTGTCCATTAACAACATAAAATCTTCCCTTCCGGATCACTTAAATTCCCTGGAAAAATGATCCAAAATGTGGAAAATACTTCTAAACCCCTCCAAATCGTCTGCAAAAAGTTTTCCCCCCGTTTCCCAACAAACCTTCTTCCATTATCTATAAATAACGCCAGTATACCCTGGTGACCTCCGCAATCCTCGATCATATTTGCATACCTTGGTTTACACCTCGACACCGTGCTCTCGTGGAAAGATCACATCGAAGCAAAAATCAAACAGACCAACAAAAAAACTTGCTCAACTTCGTCCTATCATCAACTGATGCTCCTCTGTAAGCTGCGAATCTTCATTTGTCCTCTTCAAATCTATTCTTCGACATCTATTACTATACGCTTGCCCCATATGGTGCAAAGCTTCTCCCACACACATTCTCAAAATTCATTTTGTTTTTCAAACAAAATGCTCCTTTTAGCTATCAAAGCACCCTGGTTAGTCAGAAATTCCTCTCTTCATAAAGATTTGAAGAATCCTTTCATCCAAGACTACATTCACGCAATATCACATGTTTTCTTTTTTTCTCTTCCAATAATCCCAGGTTGCCCACTTCCATATCGGCAAAGTAGGTCATGTCACTACCCGAATATTCAACCGTTGTCCTCTTGATTTATATTTAATAGATCACGCTGAGATTTAATTCACCAAATTAGGAAATTCTTAGGTGGTGCTCAATGAGTTTCCCCAATCTTACTTGTCTGTCTTATATTTTAATTGTTGTTGTAGTATTTTATTGTGCATGATTAACCATCCAACATCTGATAGAACTGTATACCTGAGTAAAGTATATTCAACTCAGATTTTCGATTATATATATATGAACAACAACAATAATAATCATGTAATAACTATAATGATCTATCTTCATATGAAAACAAACTTATGATTCCTTAACTTAAGTTTTCCTCTATCCGAATTTAACTGTAAAAGCTTTACGATCGTATTGTATATATAGTATTATAATACAATCCCGTCTCAACCGTATAACCGTCCCGTCTCCGGCTGAGGGTTGTATGTATCGAACCATGCTGACACCATTCTGTACATAAATACATAATAATTGCTTAAAAAGAAACAACGTCATTGTACACTTCATTTAAAGCATCTGTTATTCCAATTTCGCTGGATTCCAACGTAATTGCCGTTTGCGGGAAGAGATTTATGTCACGTCAAAACGTTGTGCAACCACATAGTCGCTGGAAATTGCACGGCAGTTCTGTCCTACTACTGAGTAAGTGAGAACGAGAAAGTAGAGGAAGATTACTCCTGTTTTTTATTCGAATGTAGTTGTATAAATAACCAGTAAATCATGTCCAGTGTAAGTACAACGACTGTGTTTCATGTTAAATGTTATTTATTATAATGGCACATAATGACATATATTATCATTTCCAATTGCAGAACATTAGAAAGCACAGGATAGTAGGAAGTATTGTTGGATACACAAAAGAGATAAAGTACTAAGGGATGAATCGTTCCTATTGTTTAAATACATAACGCAATAATGTTAAATTCCCTGTCTGTTTTTGTTTAACCAAGCCTTTTCCCACTTTATGTGGGGTCGGCGAATGGGTATGGATATATGATGCTTCAATTGGTTTTGGCTGGGGAATACTAGGGTGCCGGATGCCCTCCCTGCCGCACCTCCCCGAAAGCGGTGATTATGAGTGACATGGGGGTAAATGATTATGAGTGAATGTTGTGGTGGAATGATAGGCAGGGGAAACGAGAGAACCCCGAGAAAACCTGCCGCGAATACCGCTCCTTCCACCACCTCGGATTTTACTTGGAAATTCCTTGTATGTAGTTTGAAATAATCACCAGATTCACTGTCACATACATTAAATTTGCGGAATGAAGCGTACGCAGGTGTTATTATTTTTTTGTTTCTAACAACAAATTAATCTTCTTAATATTTCATCACTTTCTATGAATATACTTTATATTATCAAGATGAGATCATTCTTCATTTCACTGCATTAGCACCAACAAAGCATTATTTCATGTTTGGTGTTCATCACGTCTAACAATATTCTGTTTGTAACATGCATTTGACGTTTTGTGATACAATTAGGTAAAATCAATGTCCTTTATCTTTAATTGTCTCCGTTCTTCATCCCGAGGTAACTACAACATTTTTCGGGCTAGAAACCGACTATAATTCATGAATGCTACGGAATCCACCTCATAGTGTTTCCGATGGACATATATTATTTCATGTTCCTTTTATTTTCTAATAATTAATATCTCACTAGTTGTATGTTTGAGACTGATAGTTTCGTGCGTTTTTGATAGAAATTACTTTTATCAATTACGCGAAATTTTAAAATATCCCGGAAAATGGGGAAATACTTTTATTATCGTAACATATTTTTACTTGATTTTTTACTCATAACATGAAATAACTTTTACTAGCATAAGTATACATTCTGTTGATCTATATGTTTATGTTGTTAACAATGTTATTCACAAGTAAACCCGTACACAACGTTGAATCCCGAGTTAATTACGATAGTTACGGATATCAGAGATAATTAAAAAGTGATCAAACTAAGAGATAGTTTTATTCTCAAAACCAAATACCTTATAAATTCATATACGAGTATCTTTGGATAACCACATTGTTTTTCCTTGTCAAATATGGATTTGGATAACAACCTATATCTATTTATTTTGTGTCTAAGTCTATACTATAAGAATACTAACATGAAGCAAGGAATTCGTGTAGAAGCTAATGAATTCGCGCCTATAGTTCGTCTAAAACTGGAATAGAATTTAGGTTGCGGAGTGGGGAGGCGACGTTGTTGCCACTTCTCGTTGCATTGTCAGCCACTGATAGGGACCCTCACACTATTGCTAGCAACGCTGGAGACTCCGTATAGCGACCGCTCGTCTGTCATTCGTCCAGATTTTGACGAACCCCTCTAACACCACACTTCTTTCGTTAGGAAGAGTCCCATTCTTGTTTGAATCCGACTATGACCATGAAATAATAACCTTGGAATTCATTATGTAACCGTTTATATCTATTCTAAGCAACTCGAGCAACTCTACAACGGGTAAAATCTTCACTGGGAAATGTTATTCAATTAAGACTTCCATTGAGCAAAACGTTAATACTGAAATGCGAAATGAATCATGGATGACGAGAAGGATGAAGAAAGGTGACCTGAGGATTGGCCTCTTTTATTGTCGGAGGTGTTTATGACCCATGGGGATATAAAGGGGAAGGGCGAAAGGCAGCGGAGCAGTAAACCGCAGTGCTATAAAGTATTTTCTGATGGAGATGTTGCGAGGATGTAGTAACGACACGGTTAGTTGCACTCTCAGGTGAATCGAGGGACATGATCCAATCTCCCTCATTGGTGGGGATTGAATTGACTTGATTTGAACTAAGTGAAATAATACCATTCTTTATACTATGTAATGATACGTATACTAATGTTCCACTTATATTATTGTTGTATCGAATTTTGAGCGTTTATATATTTCCAAATAATTGAGGATGATTATAGCCCCCTCCCCTCCGTCCCAAAGATCTTTGTCTAAATTATTTTTACTTCCTTCACGTGCTCTCTTTTCCAGCAAACTTACTTCAGATCTTTTTTATTTTGAATTCATTTTTATGTATTCCATATTTTTTTGTTTTACATATACCCACAAATGTGTTCTAAATCAGATACAACTATGCCTGACAATTGACGTTATTTTTTAAAGTGAGAGGTTTCTAATACAAAGGTTTTTAGATTAATTGAAATTCACAATAAAATAAACTGAAAGGCTTGTGAAAATGGAAAAGTTTGAAGTTTACTATTGTGTCTCAGAACAATATTAATATTTTTTACGCAATAAAATATCGTATTCTAAAAATTATTCCTTTTATTACAATAAGTTCGATACGTGATAAAGGAAAATTTTTGAAAATACATAACGAGCATTTGTGTCCTTTCATTCTAATTACATATCATCTTAAACATAAAATGTTATATATCAAATAATAACAATTACATTATATGTAATTGTAAATATTTTATTTTGTTCAAAAGCTCTTACTTGTCGTCCGCATCTGATAAGAAAATTGCGAGAACATACATCATTAGGTACGTACGTAATAGGTACTACAATTGTAAACATGATTCAATCTGAAAGCAATTAAACAGAATGTAATTTCTCGGGAACATATATTATTTCGTGAGTTTACGACATACAATTAAAGCGAATAATTACACAATATTGAGAAAACAAAGAAAGGAACGATAACAATACCATCTTTGTACGTTTGGTGGGTTTTCACGTGTTTCGTCTTCTCCATAAAATAGAGAGATTAGATAAACATATTTATTAAAAATATTAACTGATAGTGAAAATATGAATTACGTGAAACAAATTTCAAAATGAATGCAAATAAATCATGCGTAATACTTTTATACATTATTGATATACCTGTATTTTGTGACATATCAGAAGCTGAAGTGATAAAACATTGAAACAGTTGTTGTTACATTATCCTTTCAACTTATTTTATCACGAAAAAAACACAATTCAATATTATCATTTGGAAAGTTGTTTGATTTTTAGTCGACAGATACGAACAACTTGCAATGGTCCTCATACTTCTAACTAGATTTTATTATGCATGTTTTATAACAATAAACCAAACATACAAAATTATAATATTATTAAGAACAACTTTGAGTGTCATAGACTCAATTCTTGACTGATGTGTCTCATATCATAATCTTGAAATACAAGGATGGCATTTACATTTTCAGTGGAATTAATCTGAAACACTTGGGGCACATGAATCGTTTTTCCTTTTTGTCTTCCTTATCAGGTTCGCTGCAAAGTACGGATCTAAAGAGCACGATTCGCTTGAGGTTTTTCGAAGCATCGTCATTAGCAAAAACAGTGAAATAAATGACCACTTCGAAGAACAATATATCGTCGTGCTCATAAAGATGTTTCCGGAATCTTTAAGTACAGAATGCTTTATCTCCCAAGCGGATGCGCTTCAAGGTTTCCACAAGTCTTTCCACCCCCACTTGATGCCCCCAGTGCCCTCTCGTGTCTGAATCCCACGAACTCCCATGACGCCCTCACACTTCGTCCCGGAATCCAGAAAATCCCGCGAAAGGATGATGTAATCGATCACGGCTGAGAAAAGGATGTTCCAAGTGAACGATGATATCATTTTAGAATCAATAAAATCACACGTCTAGGATATTTTCTCTCTTGTCTCTTTCAACCGAATAGGGTCAGTAACACAACCGAGAACAAAGTCAGAAATTAATCATTTTACGTCGAATGAAAATGGGAGACGGGACCGGGATTCGAACCCGAGAGGCGAACGGGATGGCGCAGTTGGTAGGCGCATGAGCGCATAGAGCTCAAGGTCCCGGGTTCGAATCCCGGTCCCGTCTCCCATTTTCATTCGACGTAAAATGATTAATCTGTTACCTGGCGGTGAGGTTCACCGCAATCTAAGAGATTTCTAAAGTCAGAAATATTACTATTATTGAAACGTAACGAACTGAAACCTTTAAATATTCCTGTATTTCAGTTCTACTCATTATAACCGAAACATCTAAGTTCCATTATCTAATACTTAAAGGGCAACGTTTGTATGTTTCAATGATTGTCCGGCACGCTAATCTACACTTTTTAATTGAAGTGTATAAGACTACGTGATATTGTGTCAATCAGCCTAGAAGTGACTACACGCACTTCAGAATTTTTACACACCATTCGTTCAGGAAATTCATATGTTTCTCTTGAAAACACCATGTCAGTACTTGAAGTTAACTGAACACGGTCAAGTAAAGTGGGAGGGTGCGAAGACTTTTTATGAGGTGATATCAACTACAAAAAAATTTCGATTTCTAATTGGAAAATTTGCTATAAAAGGGAAAATGATTTTTCACAATTATCTGTTATTTCTTTATAAAATACATATATTTATGGTGTACTATGTATTTCCTGATATCATTTGTTAATCTCAGCTTGTTTGTTTTAATTTTCGTAGGATTTTTTACTCACTGTTATGAAAATGAAGTTTAGTTATCTTTTGTATTAATTGTTAAAATAATATTTATTTTAACTTATTATAATTGGTCATATAATATCATAATTATGAAAAATAATAAAATATAACATCTATCATATTTAAATAATAGCATTGCATCTGAACTTTTAGTCCTTTTCGGTTTTAAAATGGGTAAATAGGCGCAATGTTATTTTTAATCTTGCCAATTTATTTCGCCTTGAATTCTCATTTTAGTAGTTTTTTAACATAAATTTTGATATTTAAGATTTATTTAGGGTTGAAAGGAAATTCAAAGATTTTTGTTGAATAATCGTTTGTTTGTTAAACTTGAGACATAGAAGAAAATGTCTATCTTCACTCATTATTTAAGTAGATTACTAAGGTCCGTCTTATCTGCGGAAAGAATTTTTATAAAAAGACCTACCACAATGTTTTTGCCTTGACCTGGCTGCATCTTGGCCTTGTTTTGTCCTGGTCTCATCTCCTCGTCAGGTGTTCACCTGGTCACACACTTTGGACAAGTGCTTTCCCTGTAGGTTAAGTCTCTGCCAGTCATTCTCGCTAAGTCACGAGGGATTTTGCGCACTCATTACTCATATCAACTATACCAACTTCCCACTTCGTCGGTACGGGACACGGAAGTTATACTTCTGTTATCTCATATTAGTGGTTACCTCAAATATTACAATTGATTGTGTTTTTATTATTTCTAATGTGCTATGATATTTTTAGTCAATGACAAGGCCGGGACTATGTCAGAATCCTTACGACAGGAAGTGTAGAAATGGAAAAAAACTTCTATCTCTTAAAAGAAACAATACGTAAAAAATCTGGTAATCGTTTGACTGAGTAGAGCAACAGTAAGTATTTTTTATTTCAATATTAATTTATTTATATCTGTAATATGAATTTTAACTATGCGAATTTCTCTATAGTCTTCGTTGAATATTATTCTACTTGGTTACGTGAAATTAAGCAAAAAATGGAGGTCACTTTTTATGATATGAAAATCATGACAAATTATACTTATATAAAAACGATCAATTAGTTTCAGCTACTCCTATGTAAACACTAAAGTCTTTAACAATTTCAAAAACTAACTAGTGAGAATATAAAATTATATTTAAATTTATTTTAATGGCAGAAGAAAATATTTTAACAAAATAGTTACAGGACGGAGAACTTCTTCTGTTTTGTAACTCAATGGATGACTTCCTCTGGCGATGTAATTCAGTCCTCAATATTCAACTGCAATATGCACGGAATTCTGCTTTTCATCCTTTTGGGAATTCATGATGCAGAAAGATATTTCTTTAGATGCAGTTTCACAAAGTCTATTGAATTATCGTTTTTACTATGAAATTTATATAGAACATACTCTGGATTAAAGTACTTTTCAGGCGAAGACGGACGTATTTAGATCCCGAGTTTTGTCAATAGGGAGGTAAAGGAAGATATCTTCCGGGAAACTTCCTCAAAGAAACACTACGAGACGGTTAATGGTATATCAAGGTGTTCATATAAATAATAATATCGATGATAGTAGCAATAAATTGATCTCATTTTAAAAAGTGACAGTACAATCATGTATCTGACATGTAGCAATTAAACACATTCTTGTTCCCAGGGTTGGTCTGTGAGTACCTCGAACCAATTTTTTGAAATTAGGTATAGATTTTTATTTAGTTAGTTTTAAGTGGTTATCCGCGCAGTGAGGAGATCGAAAAACTTTGAACTTTCAAGTTTGATACACTCATTCTTCAGCGTGTATCCAAGGGTTTTTGAAATTCGAATTAGTAATTTCTATTCAACATGAAACGTTTTATAATTTTTCGTTTACCACGGCGACTTAAAGTCTCATGTTCCGAAATTTTTCTCCGTGGATATTCAATATGAACCTCCGATATTTTCAAAAAATGCGATGCAGATTTTTCTTTATTTAGACTTTTATCGTTTTTGTGTGTGTGTCAACCGCGTAGCGACGAGCTTGGAAATTCGGTACATACACCAATATTTCAGCAAATGTCCTTAGTTGAATTCTCCACAGCAAAAAAAAAAA
>NNCF01127934.1:543220-558828 GCA_002313205.1 Laupala kohalensis | reverse complement strand
TATATATATATATATATATATATATATATATATATATATATATATATATATCATAGATACGTTTTGAGATGGAAATGGTCCCATTTTTAAGTAGAATCGTTTTAGTTCATTTTTAGTTACAAAAATACTCATATCACTAATTCCAAAGAAGAGATGTTTCATTTTTGGTTTGACCTTGCATTTACCTCGGTAAAACATGAATCCAAATGTTCTGGAGCAAAATGAGAGATAAATTTTTTTTTTAATTTCTCTCTACTTTGTATCTCAACTACTGTTTTTCCATATGAGCAATTATCTTGAGATCTCCTAATACTTTTTAATAGCATGTTTATTTCATTACGGTAGTCAAACACATTTATGAAACTTTTAATAATGTTATCTATACTGGTTATAAGTGTATAGTAAAATATTCATTCTAATAGAAATTCATAAACTATGGTGTTATAAAAAGTGCGAATAATTTATTTTACCGCTCAAGAATGTTTTACAAGGATAGTCTCTAGTTTGACTGGAGTTCTCTAGATTTTCGATGAATAACCTTAATTGTCCGGAAAGGTAAAGGATATGTCACATTCCGTTTTCGAAATTAATTTTGTACCTCATGCAATAGTTCTTTCATCGATTCCATAAGAAATTACGTAGAAATTTATTTGAAAACCGTCCCTTCAGAAGTTTTATCTGTAAGAGCTCGTACAAATTTAAGATGGTTTTATTCAAACATAAGCTCTCAAGTTTTATAAGACGAGTTAACAAATAATAATTTATTCTTTCATTTAAAAAAAATCAGGACATTCAAAGAGAGTTGGCATGTCGCTTGTACGCATATTACCGTAAGATAATATTTTAATACGCAATTGTCTCAGAAAATTACTAGTTCTTTTTCTGCATAAATCATAAGAAATAAGCATCGTACTTAAGAGCATTACAAGATGTATCGGCGATTTCCTATACTTTCGTCTTCCACTTTTCTAATGCAATAGCTTTTAAAAGTTACAGGAAGAAATATAGCTGAGTATTATACTCATTTATTTGAAGAAGATGTTGCTCGATTTCTTGAGTCCAGGCAATTGAAAGTCCTTCTGACCAAAGCTGCTACAAACAACATTCGTCGAGAATTGTGCGTTACGTGATGCTCCATCTTTCATTATCGTATTACTCTTAACTGTTCTCATGTCCTGTTTTCTTTGGTTCAATGCTAAATATGAAACCGTGTGAAACTTGCCAACAACTAGCCGATGCGGGGGAAAGTAGTACCTGTCGTATTATTTATGAGTGAAATGGGTCTGATAAATGAAAGTGAGAGGACATGTTGTCATACAGATTATTGGTTATACACAGTAGCTAGTAATGCTTACTAGCATCGTCCCAAGTCTTCCCGTCGCAAAGTGAATCCGTGCTCCAGACGTGAGTCTGCAGCAGCTTTAGAGCAAAGGTGTGAGAGGATTAGAAGGACGGGAAGCCTCTCTAACGGTGCGTCTACCTCAGCAGCACATCTTCAGCAGCTGAGACTGTGGTTGCATAAGCGATGCGCCTCCGGCTGTAGACCACCGGGGCAACGGGACTCCACCTCCACCGTCGCCGCTGCCTTCCTCGTCTCCATGACACGGAGATGATCTTCCGTTTTTGTATTGTTCCTTTCATGTGTTATGAGAAGACGGGTACCAATTACAAATATTTTTTCTTACGGGATGGTGGGAAATAGACGAGACTACTATACACTTTTTCCCGTGAGCCACTGATGACGATGTTCTACTTAAAACTGTTTTTACTCTGTTTTTCACCATATATCATTCGTCATGTTTTGCTTTCCGTCACTAACAGAGCATTTATATTGGTACTCTTCCAATCTATTTTTGACTTCTAAATTTTTAGTTTTCGTTTTGAGAACAATGTTGTATATTTACAATTTTTGAATTAACTTGACTTTTTATGGTAAATCTCATAAATGTAGCAAAATATAACCGAAATTTTAACCTTTCATTGACTCTCATTTCTAGAGCTACCGAGTCAACTATCTTCATACCTTGTCTATTTTCGAGGTAACGAGAAACGTGTCAATGTAATTGGGATTATTGAGCGAATTAAAGTAATTTATAGTATTATATATACACACACATTATATATAGAATAGAATAGTAGACAAATATTTCAATTTATTTTCACTCTTTCTCCTGTGCCAAACATTGTCATTGCTGAAATTTTCACCATTTTTCCCCTAACACTATTTATCAGGTGTTATTAATGTGTCTGTTGTCACCACAATCATCTTCACTACCAGAAGTCTCATTTTCTTCTCAATTCTTTGTATCAATATGCACTGTAGTCCATCATATATCTCGTTCAACAGATCCTATTCTTTTGACAACGTTATGTTGATTATAATACCTTTTTTCGACTGCTATGGCACGAGGTCGCAAATATTTCATACGTTTCCTCACAATCCATCTCAACAGTTCATAGGAATCTTACGAGCTTTTAAATATTTCAAGTCATCTAAACAATATTAAGTGTGTAGTTACAATACTTTATAATTTCATTTATACACATCTCTCTTAATCGGGTGATTAAGGTTGCGGAGTGATTAATTTGAAGCGGTAGCTACATTTAACTTACAATTGTCAAAGTCACACCCACAAACTTGCTCCTACTTCTACAGGAGACCTGGTTGATTATAGAACCTAGCAACTGAAGTTATTGACTGAAGAACCAGAACTCATTCTGCTGAGCACTTCACTCCGAGTGACTTCTGCGACACGCTTTCCTCAGAGTGACATTACGCTCCGCGTTCTCGTACGGGTGATCAGCACCCACGTACATGCCAGCGTTTTATTCAGTTCGGTGTTAAAACTCTGTACTCGCCGAATTCTTATTCGAGCTAATCGCTCACGCATTAAATTCAGTGATTTCCTCATATTAGATGAACTTTGAGTATTTCTACATGTGAGTAATCTATTCTTTATCAGGAACTGAAGTAAATGTTCAATTTCTACTACAAGACATATGACTAATGACCACGCATTATTTCATGTAACTCAATATGTATGTTTTCTTGTCTTAGTTCAGCACACATTAAATATCCTGCGCCTTTAAATTGACTTCATGTTTGCATAATTTCTTATAGTACATAGAATTTTACCTTCTCTTATCTTTTATATTTTGTGGGGATTCATTTCAGAACACGCTTCGTATACATATTAATATCAACCTAGTACTTATAAAGATGAATAACTGCCCGACAAATTTCATATTTCCCATAGTTCATCTATTTAAACATCGTTTATTTAATTTAAATATGTTGGCACGAAAAACGGTCTAAATCTATCTTATCGAGGTCTTATCACATTATATCATCCTTCACGGACGAATCCATTAAACGATGCTAATAATATCTCTAATCTGAAGATCAATAGAAGTAATTAGATTTACACCAATATCGCATATTAAAAAATTAAATTCGTTCTAGCACATCTACCGAACAATTTAGAATTGAGATTGGAGAGAATTTCACAACATCTCCTCGAAAGGTATTCAAGTCAACTGAATCAGTATGACAATTTGACACAGAAATGATATTATTATTATGAGTATAAAGGTTTTGTGATTCGACTTGTTGTTGTACCTCCACAAGACAAATTGTTACAAGCACAAATTTTTCAAAACCAGAAAGTACTTCACTAAAAGTACACTCATCTGAGCAAATTTTCGTTTTGTAACAAATAAATTTTTATTTTAATATATTTATTTAATTTACTCTTGAAGCAAATATCTGAATCATCCAATTTATCATGACTCTTCGAAACTCTGTTTAAAGAATCTCTAAAAAAATAGTCTCTTTGTATCCCAAGTATAATAAGTACTTTTATAAATTCTTCCAGAATTTTAGTAAATAGTTATTTAGTAAATAAACGTTATATGTTAAATTTATTTCATTTGGAATAATGTATATACAATACGTAACACGTTAAATAAATACTTTTATCATTTTATTAAATCTGCAGAAATCCTTCATCAGTAGTTTTCTGAGATGCTATTAAAAGGTTATTTGGTATTTTTTTAAATATTTTGTTGCTAAATTTTGGCTGCAATTTGTTCAGTGCCCATGAACTTGATGCTGAATAGGTTTTCACATATCAAGCCTTCATTCTTCTCACATAATTGTATTCCATGGATTAAAATGGAGGATGATCTATCTTTCTCAAACTTCACTTATTCACACAGATCTGTCTTCTTTGTTGATACTCTAAGTATTCTGCCTCAAAAATGGGAGCGCAGAAATTAGTCACGAAAGTCAGTATCTCAAAATATGGGAAAGTAAAACCCACGAACTTTTATGTTTCTCTTCAGAAGACAACGAACACAAGAAATTCGCTGTTTCGATCGCGACTGGATAGTGATCTCGGAAACGCGATCCTGAAGGCGACGAAACTGGAGCTGCATCCGGTGTCTTCAGTGATCCGAAGATACCGTTCCCATCGGTCGTTGACATTCTAATGGGTCGAGGACCTGCGCCTTTGGTTGGCCGATTCATACGAAGCAATGAACCGGCAGGAAGACGAATAGCGTAATGACTCCTCAGAGCCTTTGAAAATTGCCAACCGATCGGAGTTTCAGCTTAGATACTCGACAGGCAAGTTACCGAAATATCTCTAACACTTTTTTCTTATATAGTAGTGCTTTAAAATAACATGAATTCTCCTGTTTTTCTACAGTACCAGTGAATTTCGGTTCAGGATTAAAACTCTGATAGTGTGTAACATATATATATATATTACACACAGTAGAAATCCAATTATCCGGATTCCAATTCCCAAAGCAATTTTGGAAGAGATATATGTACAACAAAAATATTGGTAAAATAACTTCTCCTGTCTTTCATTTCTATAAGCTTTTATTGACCTTTAAATCTGTTCATTCGAATTCCTGCATATCCGAATTCTCCACTCCCTAGTTCTTTCATATAATTGAACTGTATAGATATTCCTCATTGACTCTCATGAATGTAGAACATTCTTCAGATAACCGACATAAATCAATATGGACTACCACTATTCATCCTCTTCTAATAATTTATGACATCTCACCTGTCTCTGAAAGTTTATCATCCTTGTCTTCTGTATGAACGTCATTTTTCTTGACATTTTCTTTACTCAAGAATTCATTCCGTAAATTTTTGTGGAACTATAGTAACCGTAGTTACATCTCGTATTACGTCTAGACGAAGCCAGTTTGTGAGCAGCATATTCCACCAGTCAAGGAACTTTTTTTCGTGACAATTGGTTATTAAAATGGTATGAAAACCAGGAAGTTGAACTCTGCTATAGAACTGAGATCGAAGAAATTTGCCAGAAATCCACCTATTTTAAGTGAAACCTTTAAGCGTACTTCTACAGTTCTAGGGATTGTAATTCCCACATACATATTGTTCTCGATATTGTTTGGTTGTTAAAGAAAGCTTCCAATTTATTGCGATGTTATAGTGTTTGAGATGTTTTCATCAATTCAAAATTATATATTTTTCGCTATTTATATGAAAAGGGTAAAATGTGAAATTGCTCAAATATCATTACAGGAATCATATCATAGAAAAATGTTATTTATTTATTATGCTTACAGAACGAAATATCAGGTATACAGTAAAATACACACAAAATACTTTAATTCAAAAACTGTAATATGGAGAACTTGTATTAATGTTAAGGCAAAGAAAAATCATTTCTTCTTAAATGACAACATATCTAATTAGACAACATATCTAATAACATTAAATACGAATAATTTAGTGATCAGTAAAGTAAATTATTATATTGAACTCTCAGGATATTCTCAGAACTCTTTAGACCTCCACCCAATACAGCTTCTACCCAAAACTACTATACTTCTACCCAAAATACGACCTCATACTAACAAAACTCAACTTTCAACCGGCTAAGGGTCAACCCACCCTTAGCCGGTTCAATGTCGGTAAGCTAATGTAGAGTAAGATACAACCCTATTCTCTTTGTTCCATTCCAGACAGATATGTACTAATATGAAAGTGAATAATTCTGATACGTCTGTTAATTTAAAATATCTTTCACAGAGTTAAAATAACTTTATGCATTGCGTCGGCGTGTATAATTAATTAATTGAAATTCCACATAAAGAAAATAGGTGCAGTAATCGTGAGATGCTATTAACAATCAATATTGGACGAATAAACTCATAATTACATTTATTAGAATTTTGTTCCGTCATTTCACCTCTCATGTCGACCAGTATTCCAGCAACAACCGACATTCGATTGCGTTAATCGTCTCACATTAGTGGTCACTTTACATGAAGATCAAAACCGGTTTATAATGGTTCCTCAGCTATGTGTTTGTGGTTTGAAGTCACTTCGCAGAAATACAAGAAAGATGTAAATAAAAGATAATTGCGGTGTAATATCGTTTTGCTTCTTGCGTATTATTCATATTTAATGGGCCATTTACATTTTCTGCCATCACGAGCACACGTACTTGGGAAGAAAATTTGTATGCTGAATGTTAAATATCTGTAGCATCGGTAGCATTGTTTTTATAATTGTACTATACCTATTATTAAGCGTTTATTAATAGTTTTGGTTCAATTACATTTTGTGCCACGTTAACGAACTGTGGCTTTTAGTATTTACATAACTAGGTAATTGTCATACATTATAATGTTAAGCAATCAAACTTAAATGAGGTTTATAACTGTTCCAAATATTTCATAATCTTTCAAATTTTACCTCTATGTATATACAATTTATACCAAGTGGGTGTCTCAGGAAGGACATGAACCCGGGAAGTGTTATTGGAAATATGTAACACAGAATCTAATATCAAGTCCTTCCATTACTATTGTGTGTATGTTATTTTGTAAGTTTCTGCAGATGTTCAGGTACCGTTCGGTCGTAGTGTTTCGGTCAACTGTGACCTTCTTCAGAGTACTCAAGGGAGCCTCTGGAAAGTCAAGGAACACACGTTTTGGTAGTTGACAGCTATTATCCGAGTGGTATTAAAAAGGACTCGCTTACCCTCACGTCTTCGTTAATGAGAAAGAACGTAAGATACAATGCTCACGAGGATTATTTATATTTACATGAGTAACGGCTTTATTCATAAGAATTGTCTTTAGAGACATTCAGCTCAAATAAATATTCCACATTTGTGTTATTATGGCAAATATTTATGATAATGTTTTCCAGATAATGGTCAGTTAATATGTTTCCTCACGTCGGAAAAGATGAAAATACTCTCAAAAAATTTTGTATCAAGAACTTTTCTGTATGCAGTCAATATATTCCCGATAAACTCAAATGTAAAGGTGATTTGTCACCTGTTTTCAAGTAATATATATTTATGTGCTCCTCAAAATTGTATCTTAACCCGATCGGTTACTTGATATACGTCAGATATTTACAGGTACATGAGTCAACCAAAATATTCTCGCAAGCAGATACACTATCACATAAAATCCTTTCCTAAAATTAAAAATCTTCTGACATTTCCGGAGCTGTACCCGTCACGATTTCGTGAAACAGTTATCGACCTCGTTGCCTTTTCCTATTCTTCGGCCTTGTGAAAGGTCAGTGAACCAACGTAGTTAAATGCATCCCGAGAGTTCTTTACTACGAGAGACCGTGATTTCACATTGCCATGCTGAAAGCAAAGGAGAAGTGCAAAAGCGGTAGTACGTGCAGTAGCACGTACGCGTGGTCATGTAACTGCAGAACACGCGACTTATCGGCCAGTGCTTAAGCAACGTATTCTTCACAATTGTCTCATTCCGTAAAGAAGTTGTGGGGTTCCGTTAGTGCACAATATTAATGAAACGTGGTAACTGTACATGCGACACCGTGTGAAGAGAAAGAATTTTTACATTTAAGGAATAATGAAACTTCCGTTCTTCATCTTTCAAATTAATTGCTTATAAAATGTGAAGTTTAAACATAACGTAGATAAATAATATTTCGCTAAAAGAAAAAAAAAAATTTTTGTGCGGGAGGTCAGTTTTGCCATTTTGCATTAGAAAAGTAATCGAGGTGTCTGAACTTGAATTTGCATGTGAGTGTAGAATCAATTTATTAGGTTGCCTATTTGCATTTGCTTATTTGCTTAATATTTGCGTTTAACAACAAAAAACGAATTTTCCCATAGATGCGGTTTATGAAACTGCATCCACATATACCATCTATAACATGATTTTAATCGAAATCCATAGAACCAATTAGGGCTTTAGAGTTGTTAATGAGAAAAAAAATACATGAATTATTACTCGTTTAAAGAGTTTGTTGCCATGGGACCTCTTAAACAGTTCAAATGATGTACAATGAAACATTTCGAAATATTAACTCATCTTATCACAATACAGTAGTATACTCTTAAATAATAATAATAATAATAATAATAATACATTTTCCAACGACAAATGCAGCCTATGAAACATCCACACTGCATATCGAAGCCATCACACATACTATGATGCACATAAATGGCGCAAAGTGAATATATGGTATCTCACAATCAGGTTGCTGATATAGTACACCTACAGCTGGCTCTAAAATGGGGTCTTTAAAGTAACTTGGTTTCATATTAACTTTACAAACTTAGTAGTAGTTTTGGAAAATGAAAATGCTATGATCTACTGTGACAGAACCAATAACATACACAAACCTGACACCACAAAACAGGACAAAAATAGGTGTTCGACCCTTCTTATTACATTCAACAGAAATCTACAGGAAACACACGGAGAAAAAAAAGAAGGGAAAATACAGAGGACTCTCCTATGAACTGGAACAATGTACTTGGCACAAATCCGTCTACATCTCTCCATTGTTATTTCAAGCACACAAATAGTAGAAAAACGCGCATGAGATAATTTCGACAAATTGGACATGAAAACTACAGTTTTGAAAATAATGGAAAAGGCCATTATTCTGTTACATAGTCACAAATTTCTTCCAGTCAAATAACTTTGATTAAATTATGCACATAAAATGTGTATAAAAGACGTATAAAATGCTTTGGCAAGTCACGACCGTTGTTATGCTGAAATTCTGTGAAAATCTTGAGAAACCTGAACAAAAAAGAAAAGAGAAAAAAAGAAAAGGAAAATAATAATCTTGGGAGAATATTCATGTAAAATTTGTGCTTCACTTACACTTACTTACTTATATATACTTTGTCTTTCGTTTTTAATTTCCTCATGAGATGAACATATTCCACACAACATACCGAAAAGGTCTTGTTCTTCTCCATTATAAAAACATTTATTTAGATCAAAAGCGAAATGAAAAGTGTCACTTATCTCTTTCACTAAGGTCCTGCTTTCCTGAAACTATCTACCTATATCTTATAGAAATTAACCTGTTCTCTCTCCGTTTGAGGTTTGGATTTATTGTACACATTTCTATTTGGTTCACATTTCTTCACTGCAAGTGCAGACATTGAAGTTCTCTCATTCGTCGTTGAGTTGCGCTGTGTTGGGATGAAAACTGAGAAATTTCTACTTTTTTTTATTTTGCCATACACAATGTAATTATAGACCTTATCAGGATCCTTCAGCAAATTCGAAGATGCGGCAGTGATATGGATTCTTGTCGGAATGTATATCAGGGAATGAAATAAGCGTGGTCATCGGTGGATCTCATTATTCTGTTATTTTAAAACAGAGTAAATGGGTAACCAGCCAAAAATCATTCAGCCCCCCCCCCCAATTCTTCTTCTAAATACTTTCTATATACGTGTTCTATAAGATCACCAAAGGACCATATATTCGGAGAGAGATGAAAATTAATGCAGCCCCTTGGAAAATCACAAAATTTGCAATACAATGTCATGGGTACACAGACACCTATTTTGCTAATAAAATTCATTGCAAAAGAAAAAAGATAATCATCCAATTTGAGTAAGATTGAAAATTTGCGGCTTAACTTACAGGTAATAAAAATAATTAGTTCATTACATTGAAAATATTTACCGATGTGATCTCTGAACACACGTATATTAAGTAATTAAACAATCAAAATAAGGAGTAATAAATTAAAATTCAAGTGTTGATAGCACAATGAAGGACAGATTTCTTTCCAAAACCCTTTATAATAACATTAAAATCTGATATCGTGAAGTTGAATCGGTGTAGGATAAAATGAATGAAGTACTGAATCACGCATAATTCTTAGTTACTCACCTGTGGTGCTAGAAATTCGTTGGTACCCCTACAGAGGGCTTGCCAAGATAGGTGAAGGACTGGCACTGGGACTTTACGACCTGAAATGGATAAACGTGTTTTTTTAAATTTCTTTGATGTAACATGGAACTCTTTAAAAGAACGGAAGAGATAAAAATGTCGTAAAATATAGGACATATAGAAATTGGAGTTAAATAGGAACAAAACAGTTAGGAATAGGGTATAATAGTAGTAGGAAATAATTTAGGCCACCTGTTCAGTCTTGGACAAGATGTATGATCTTGATGCACTTGTTGTAAGTGGTTTGCTACGAATTTCTACAAAGTACTTTTTGAAAATATCTTACTTCTTGCCTTATTGTCTAAACAATTAACTAATTGCCAAATTTGTTTAACCATTGGGAAGGTAATTTTCAGGTACAGAATTAAAATCTTAAATTTTTTGGCTTAATCTTAAAATTTGTTCAAAAATTTCAATCTCAACCGAAGACTTCAATGATGTGGTACACGACGAACCCTCACTAGATCTACTCCAGCCCCCACGAACAAATGGTTGAAAAAGCATTTCTTTGTCACATGTACTTCATTTATAATCAAAGAGATAAAAGGGATAATTGTCTCACAACGAAATTTCAGACACATTTCAAGAAGACTGAATTAAAACGTCCAACATTGTCTTCAAAAAGATTTTATAAAATGACCAACTATATTGCGTACAAGAGCCACTTAAGTTTCATCACCTTTATTACGTTGCATTCCGAGTGTTATTTTACATTATATTCACCACTCACATTGTATTCAAAGGTTACGTACATTACACTACGTATAATATTGTGTCGAATGTGTAAACTAGTTTATCTTTAATTTATTATAACAGATACTTCCTTTTAAAAAATAATGTAAGTGGCGTTATGACTGACACACTCTCACACGACATCCATCTGGAAATTTTTGGATGTTACTATAATAATAATAATAATAATGAAGATAATAAACCAAACCGATGTAACCAAACCAAAGAAACTTTCGAGCATATCATTGGTGGTTGCTCACAGTTGGCCGAAAATGATCTCAAAACTAAACACGATAACATGGGAAAAATAATTCACCTGGAAATTGCAAAATCACTGAACTTCATTAAGAATCCCATACCACCAGACCATCTGTATAAACCTCAACCAGTCCTGCAAGACGATTTGAAAGCAAATATTTTGTACTGGGACAGAAGCATTCTCACTGACCTAACAACAATTCACAACAGACCTGATATCATCCTTTGGAAAAGAAAAAAATCAAAAGTGTATCTCATCGATTTTGCTGTCGTAAATTACAACAATCAAGAAAAAACAAAGAACGACAAACTATCAAAATACCAAAAACTAGCCTTTGAAGTAAAAAAACTCTGGAATGTTCAAGAAGTGATCATAGTGCCTATCATTTTATCTACCCTAGGACTAATACCCCAATCCCTGATCGATTCCATTAAAAAACTAAAAAATCAACACCAATATAATAAGTAGATTGCAACACAGCGTCCTTCTGTCCTCAGCTCACATTACCAGAAAGTTCTTGGACCTGAAATAGATTCTTCCTCCCAGCAGAACTTGATTTAATAATCCACTGCTGAGAGAAAAACCAACACAAGTTGAGAGAAGTAAATAAATAATAATAATAATAATAATAATCTGCCCCTTAGGAAGCTGGATGTGATCCGGAGCAGATGAAAATATTTTACCAACACATAAGATCGATTAGTTGTGAAGAATGTGAATCATAATAATAATAATAATAATAATAAAGGCGTAGGGATGTGGCGACCCCATCGATCAGCAGTCCCTGTCGGAGGTCGGTGGCTGTGGCAATCAGCCGGGTTTTCTTTCCTTCCTAAAAGGAGTCTACTTCGGTACTGCTTCCACTTACTTGTATCGCATCTGCTTTCTTTTCTGCTTCTCTTGGCAACCTCTTGTTTGTTTTGACCCCGAAGCGATTAGGTTTCGAAAGCATAGGGAGTTCTTCTTCAGTTTCCGTCTATTCTTTTCTATTCTTCTGATTGACTCTTCTTTTCCTTCTCCTATCTTTCCTCTAGACCTGGCTGTAGGTATAAAAAGCAAACCCATCTATGATGGAGACACGCAGTAAGAGTTGTAAGACCTCGGAAAATGGACCGCTGCCTGGGGAGCGCCAGGGCACCTTTGGAGACGCCGCTGGAGGTGACAGAATGCGAGCCGGTGGTGACCAAGAGTTGAGCAGGCGGGCCTTGGTCGGGATACCCTAAGAGCGACATGCCGAAGAAATAATGGATCACCCACCATCATCAATCCAACTGGCCCAAAGTGTTTTGCAGGTTGAACTATCTGCAACCACTAGGGCCGGTCGCATACGACAACGCTTGGAATGGAAGAACCAAATGAATGTGGATGTCATACGTTGCTATATGCGAAGTACCAAAACTGAAACAGACCTCACCCATTATACTCATCCAATGCACCAACAGTTTATAGCTATTTATCCTATCTTAGCTTGCAAAGTGTCTGTACAAAATTTGGCAGATAGACGAAGGGTTATCATGAGGAACAACCTTCTCTCGTCTCACGAGATCGTGCTCATAAAAAAGGAGACAGAATATAAATTTGGGTATGGGAACACCTGCACGATACCCATCGGTCGATTCAACACCGTTACATAACACTGAGAATATTTTCGACTGCGTAGGATCTGTTGGTGATGAACAACCCTCCATGGAAAGAGAGGAAATCGTACCCATCAACGATAATGATGACAATAATAATAAACATCTACAGTTAATGATACAGAAAGAATTTCACAGGGTCAACATTGAATTTTTAGATATTGATCCTAACGAACGCCCTCATATTCCCAAACCTAAGTATTGCAAGAATTTTTGGAAGATAATACATCATATAAACCAGTTACTAACAACCAACTTAGAGAAATGCCATGGGATAACTGATATATATCACTTAGTGTACTGCAGCGCAATCACAACAATGTGCATTACAAAAACTGGGATTCCGATGCGAAAGAATGAAGATTCTGGAGCGATATATGGGAGAAACCCATGGTACATAACTCCGATTCTCCTGTTCTGTTGGAAGAAAGAGAGAGAGAGAGTACGGGAAATAAGGGAGATGTCAAAAACAATCATCACTCCAGAAGATGTAAAACGAGCCATCAAGAAGACTGCGAACTGGAAAGCTCCAGGCCTTGATCACCTCCAAAACGTTTGGTTTAAGCACCTACCTGCGATTTATCATAAGATGGCACAATATTACAATGAAATTTTGCAGAACCCTAGGTTGCTCCTGACTTCCTCACGAAAGGTAAAACTTACCTTCTCCCTAAGGGTGAAGAAACCAAAAATCCCAGCCAATACAGACCAATAACCTGCCTCCCCACCTATTATAAATAACTGACAACTATCATCACTGAGAAGATACAGTTTCATCTCTCTAATAACAATGTCATGAGTGAAGAGTAAAAAGAGTGCTGTCAAAATACTAAGGGATGTAAAGACCAGGTTACCATTGACTCGGTTATTGTAAGCCAAGCAGTGAAAAACAAAAGGAACCTGAGCATGACATACATTGATTATAAGAAAGCTTTTGATTCCATCCCACATTCATATCTAGTTGAATCTCTAAACACTTACAAAGTTGATCCCACAGTAATGATTTTCTTAAAAAAATTATGACTAAATGGTCAACGGTTTTGAAATTCAGAACCCCTGAAACTACCTTGGAATCCAGGACCATCAGTATTCGGCGAGGCATCTTCCAGGGAGACCCACTTAGTGCACTATGGTTCTGTATCGCACTCAACCCGTTGAGTGGAGCTCTAAATAACACGCAATATGGTTTCAAGATCATTACCCCGGATAAACAGAAATATGTCATTAGCCATTTGATGTATATGGATGACCTCAAGTTATATGCCAATTATCCCAAACAAAACCACCAGTTACTGGAGATCACCACTCACTTTAGTAGAGACATTTGTATGTCCTTTGGACTGGACAAATGTAAGTCTATTCACGTAGTGAAAGGAAGTATCACTAAAACATCAGGGTTTGATACAGGTGATGGTATAATAGAAGACCTGGCTTCTGGAGACTGGCAAAAATATCTTGGATTCATGCAGTTAAAAGGACTATCCAATGGGAAAATCAAAACAAAATTGAAAGCTGACGTCTGCTCTAGGATAAAATCAGTTCTCAAGACCCACTTGTACAGCCGCAACAAAGTGAAGGCATTAAATACCTATGCAATTCCTTTACTTACATACTCCTTTGGAATTGTGAAGTGGTTAATGACTGATCTAAAAGATCTTGAAAGAGAGATCAGGGTAAAGCTCTGTGAGTATAGGATGCAACATCCAAAAGCTGCCATTCAGCGAGTTACTCTCCCCACACGTTTTGGTGGTCTGGGGGTTGTGCATTTAACCCAGCTACATGCACAACAAGTTAATAACTTGAGGAAATATTTCCATGAAAGAAAAGAAAAATGTACATTGTATAAGATCATATGTGTTGCAGATGTGGATGCTACGCCATTACATATATACGTCTCAGTTGACCTTAGAATTCAACAATGGAAACGTAAATCGATTCATGATACTCATCCTTGTTATCTGGAAAACTCACAAGTCAACAAGGAAACATCTAATTTGTGGTTGAAGAAAGGAAATCTCTACGGAGAGACAATTGGCTTCATGATGGCCATACAGGATAGAGTGATAAACACAGAGAATTATAAGAAATTTATCCTTAATGAAGACCTCCCAGATGACAAGTGTCCCATAGAACTTCGGAAACCATAGAACACCTTATGGGAGCACGCACAGCCTTGGAAAACTTGGAATATCTCAAGCGTCATAACAATGTTGGAAGAATCGTCTTCAAAACGCTTCTCCCCAACCTTGGAATAAAAGATCATATTAACATCCCATATTACCAACACGACCCCCCAACAGTTCTTGAGAATACTAATGTGAAAATCTACTGGGATCGTGAAATTAGAACAGACCACATAGTTGTTGCTAATAGAGCGGATATCACCCTTCACTTCAAGCAAAAAGAAGAAGTTTTTCTTATTGACATTTCTATTCCACTATCCCACAATCTACAGACAGCGTATCAAACCAAGATTGCAAAATATGGTGAACTCGCATTTGAAATCAAGAGGCTGTGGAAAGTAAAAAAAGTACAGATCTTGCCCATTGTGATAACAACGACTGGACTGGTACCAAATAACACGCTAACAAACATGAAACTTCTCAAAATTCCTGATTCCATATCCCTAATCCAAAAGTCAGTCATCCTGGATATCTGCCACACTATCAGAAAAACCCTCAATGAATAGGGCCGAGGACTTGAGATTATCTCCGTCCTTCCCCCCC
>NNCF01127934.1:517412-543192 GCA_002313205.1 Laupala kohalensis | reverse complement strand
GCAAAAAGTCATAATAATAATAATAATAATAATAATAATAATAATAATAATAATAATAATAATAGTAGTAGTAGTAGTAGTATTATGATTATTATTCTTTTTAACCCATTATTGAGTATTTATGACTGACAATACTGGACATCTCAGTAATGAAAGAAAGTATAGAAAGTTTCAAATAAATGAATAAAATAATGCAAGAAAGCACAAATCGAAAGATCTCTGAACACATTAAGAATGATTTACGTTTTATATGTTACATATTTCTTTTTAGCACTAGCTATATGGTACACTACTTTCAACATGTATCACAAATCAATTGAGATACCTCGGTTTTTATTTGTACTTTTTCATTACCTAAAATATGTAAAAACTATTTTAAGGGATTTTCGATATTTCTCTCCTAAATGTGGGCAAAAATGTCTGAATAACTGGCAAATTCATCAAAGTAGATATATTAAATACTAGAAGTGAAAACTGTGAGGGGGAGCTACTATGTTTAAAAAAATACAAACGCTATTTTTTGTTAAATTTCTATTTTTCGGATGAAGGAATTTGTTTACGAGGAAGAGGAAGGAATTTAAGATGTTGAATTATATCACATTATATTCTCGGGAAAAAATTATTTTGTCTGGTACATACACTTCAACTTATTTCAATTGATCAATTGAGTTGTCTGTGAATTGACTTTCAGCATCCGGTCCTTGTTGACTCACAAAAAGTAGAACGGTAAACAACACCCAAAGCTTGAGTCGTTGCGCCATCAAGCACTCTTCCATCACCTGATCAATCCATCTTGTTTTCCCTGCCAGCTGACTACTATCTGGAGTGATTAAGTGTTAAATCGACTCAACACTATTTTTGCACTTGCCGTTCGAAGTTTTTCGTTAGAAAACGCGAAAAAAAGCCAATTTGAAACCGCGTATCATACACATCTGAAGTGGTTTAGGTGATTTTTTCGCGTATTTCCTAGTTATATTAACGATTCTTAAAATAAAGAAACATCGTTATAACCTAGATATGGATATATTATTATGATGATGTATTATAGGGACTAAAGCACGTGTAAATAAAGAAACATTAAATTATTGTTTTTTAAGTATTAATAATTTTCTGTCAAAATAATCCATCTGATAGGTCTTACAAAGAGTTAAAAATACAAATTTTTACCAAATATAAGTTAGAGTATGATTGCCAATAGCTGCTTTTAAAATTATTGGTAATGTACGATTAACAAAATCACTGATGGTAAATTAGGAGTACAGACGGTTTCTTGTAATATTAAATGTTAATGTGAATTTAACTTGAAATGATGGCACATTTTTATACACTAAATTATTTGTCCCAAAAAAGAGAATATTAATATTTCGGGAAGACGATTAAAAGAAATACGTACACTTTTGGTTTATTAAAATTTTACTTGATAACATTTCTGCGGATCGTAAAAAATTTGAAGTTCTATAATAATTTCATACAAAAAAGTGATTCAAGTATAAATAGCACAGAATTAGTTCGGATATTTCTTGATTTTAAAATTTATTCGATGTAGTAAAAGGTTTCAGGTTTATGAATTGCCCATATATTTTGCCGGCAAAGTAGGAAATCCGATATTGTATACTATACCTAGGTAATGTGGACAATGCCTGAATCTATCAGACAAAGTGGGAAATAATTTTTATTTCCAGCATTGTCTGGTCATTGCTAACAATACCAAATGCATAACAGGCAAAGTAAGTAAAGCACCTCTTCGCGAATACATCGTCCCTTCTACTTAAATAACTGCTTACATCAACAAGCTGAAATTATTAGAAATTCTAGCGTTCTTAATGATAGAGTGAATTGTCTACAGTTTTTCAACGGTAAAGTGAGTTAATGGGTTAAGCAATGAAGAATACTGTTGAAAGAGGTAAGAAACAAAAAAGAATAACATTTAATTAAATAGTAGAGTTTGGCAAGAATTAAGCAGAACGTAGAAGTACTACTGGCACTACACAAAGAATAATCAACTTTTTTTGTTTTATCTCATTAAACTTTTGTCAAATGATTAAAAAATGTCAACATCTATCTGGTCAACGATCCACCATCTCTCCTTCCCAACTTCCTTCCCAAAATAATAAATACGAAGAAAATCAGGCCGTACGACCTAAAACTCGCCTAGGCATTATACAAAATAAATAAATAAATTAATATCCAAAAAAGTACCTAGACAGTCTTTTGTTATGCCTAGGTGATATGCACAACGCCTAGGCAATGTAGGACATGTGATGAATATTTCTAACTTGAATGCCCTGAATTTCCCACTTACACCCACATTTAACATACACATTAAAAAGTATGTTCAATTTAACTTACATCTTGAGAATTATGGAGTTGAATTACATGTGCCCTGGTTAATGGTTTACGCGGTATTTGAATTATTAGACCATATCTCTTATTGACCAAATATAGTGACCAAACGATGTGCTATATATTAATTTTTTTTGTAAATACCCCTAAATCTAGAAAGAAATTCAATTTAATTTATATTCTTTTTTTGATTATTGACAACCTTGTGACGACTTCAAAATATAGTTTAACTTTAACATGTCATGTCGCTTATTTAACTAATTAAATAGTTTTACGAAACCACATGATGAGTGCAGTGATATCTCATTTTTTTAAGAGTTGAAACGTGCGAGTTGTACCTATAAGTATGTTTAGTTATATTATAGTTATAACTACCACTATTGAATAATAAAACAGTAATACTACAATACTTATATGTAAAATCTGTGTCGCAGGCTTTAACTGTTTATTTGATTATAGTCAGAAAAGGACGTACTCCTTATCATCAAAGAAGTTTTGAAGTCTATGTAAAATACCTACGTAATCTGGCATGGTCAAAATCTCGATGTGGCAAGACCTACATAACCAAACAACATCAGGCTGCACGAAGGCCTAAATTTCTGACAATATTGTGTCATCATTATGTTATTATTATAACTAGCTGATCTTAACCATCGTAACGCGGGATTTTAGTTTCATCACTTCCAACCGTTTTACGCAATTTTTATGAAATTAATAAAAATCCATCAAACGGTATAGACTTAATACAAACACACACAAACTTCATGAACTGATATTAGATGACTGTTCATTTGATAATATATAAATGGCGATAACAGTGGTCTGGTAATAGTGTCTTCACTCACATAATACTGCTAGGTTCACACCCTGCTCGGTCGAACTAGACGAGCTTTTCATCTGGGTGATCCCTCCTGATCTCAGCAAATTTCAATTCAATACCATACGTTTCTCACCATTCCAACATCTATCCTTCCCACGTCCCTCATCTATGTAGTACAAATAAAAAGCGGAAGAGCTGTCGCTATTTTTTCTTTTATTTATCACGAAGAGGTTTCCTTGTCTTCAACAATTGTCATTACAAGGATCAAATTTTATCCATCTCTTCTAACACTGTATTTTGTTTTGCTTTATATAATCTGAAAATATATCCCTAATATTAATATAATATTAGTAATAATCTGTATTACATATTGATGAAAGATTTCAAATTTTTAATAAACGTTTTCCATCCCTTAAATTTAACATCGATTTCCTTGTAACTTTTTAAGAATTGCGCCCTCTCCGCTCTATATAATTCATTATCCCACAATATACGAGCAGCACTTTCCTCACTTTTTTGGCATACACAAGTTTCATTATCAATTCTTCCTACTCTTCGGAGATAAGTTCAGAAATTTCCATGTCCAGTTATGAACTCTTTAAAATATTACTAGTCTGAAACCATTTACTAGTCTAAGCTGTCGACATAGACCTGAAATAAAATAAAGCATACTTTTGGAGGTGCAGCATCCTTTCCTGGGGTCATGCAACGCATCCGCTGTCCTCTTCTCCAGCGGCGAACGATTGAGTCTTCCTTCCATTGAGGAAGGCGCTCATCGCGTGCATTGGAGCTGCGTGAGGCACGCGCGCGCGTTGCTCACCACGCAAGCACAGGATTCTCTCAATGCGCCGGATGACCCAACCGCCATGAATTTCGGTTTCCCGGCCTTCGTTCCGATTACGGAGGGTCTTCCGCTCCCCGAATTGTCCTCAAATTGTCAGGAAGGAGGTCTGTGTCGATTTGGGTGAGCTCCTCTTCTGGTTTTGGGAGGCTGGATTTCAGATTACGAAGATCAGAATATAACAATATGTTCTTTTTTCATACATTCCAAAAATTGCAAGTTCGACGTATATATCATAATATTTATATTATTTCCAACATACTGCATCTTCTAAATGACCTGTGTTGGGAGCAAACTTTGGAACATTCTTGAACTATTACGGTTCCTATCCACCACTTCGCTGATTTTGTGGTAACTATCTGACTTCCCGTTGCTAGCTCGTCGAAAACATTTCACGGAATTTGACATTATCTACGAAATTAATATTAAGAAGCGCAATCACAATAGATTTAAATTAACTAATAGCAATTTGTACATTTTGTTATATACTTGAACACTTTAAAGTATTTAAATACAGCTTTAGTTGAAGTACTGTACATGAATATCTTAATTCCATAGCACTTTTGATCTTTATACTTTCAAATTACAAGTATTAAATTTAGTTCAGGGCCTCCAAGGATTTTATCAATATACAAACTTCAGAGAATCGATTTATTCTTTTCCAGCACTTATTTATATTCAGAACTGCGGTATTAGGGAGCGTTAAGTGTGATTAATTTCGAGAGTCTGAAGAGTATTTCTTGGATTTTTCCCCTCTTAACTGACTCAAACGCCTAAGTGACTGACTCAAACGCCATCAATGGGTATTGTTTTCAACTCAACAATATATTCATTGTAAATTTATAAAATTTGCCTTACTATGAATTGCCATATTCATAAAGAGAAGGGTCGATAATCACGGCACTGTAACCTGTGTCCACTTTTCAGATTGAACTCCGTTTTATCTACATGGGTTTTATCTTGAAATACATATCTTACGCAGTCTGGTTTGTTATTTTGCTATCAGTCTACCACCCAGATTCTGCCAGGATATTATCCAAACCAGATGATTGTTTATAGTTTATTAATTATACTACATACGTTATTAAATGAGGATTGATGAGATAATAATAATAATAATTATTTATTAATCTGCAAGAGAGCCATGTTCGGTGGTAGATAGAAAAGAAGACGTAGTAAAAGTATACCTAATACAAATAACAAATAAGAGGTTAAATAACATACACCCACACGGAATAAAATGGTTCTTGTACACAAGGCAAGAACGAGAAAGAAATCACATTCAAGAAATTAATTATCTACAGGAGGTTCATGTGTGTGTATATTGTCATACGTACACAAACATATTTTCGCTTACAAAAAGATAGAGAGACACTCATACGTACAAGCATGCTTTAATATACACACATTCCATTGTTTTCCGTGTACCCTTAACGTAAAAGTAGTTGCTATAATAAAATTAAAAGACATTAATAACTACAAAAAATAAAACCAAAACAGGTTTGATATGAACAATTATGCACACTTCACTACACAACTACAATATACTACACTACACTACACTACACTACTATTCTCTCTGAACATTTTCCCTTAAACACCATTCACCTCACCACACTGCACTTCACATGTGCATCTACGAGAAGCAAGATGATGGTTCGGGAAACATTTTTCTCTTTTTGGTAAGTTACATGTTCCCTCGACATTCATGCCCATGGAAGTTCGTTAAGCAACGAATTTTCAGAAAAAAGTCTTAAATAATTTGTTTGTTTTAAAATTTTTCACCACCACCTGGTAATTTTTTGATTTACGAGAAAAATTATTCCCTTCCAAAATAATACCAAATAAAACGGTTTCAGTTTCAGAGAATATGTGAATTCAAACAATGTAATCTCTTTGACAATTTGATAATAAAATTGTACTACTGTTAACGTCCATTATATAATCCAAATAAATCAATAATTTAAAACTTAGACCTTATTATGGATGGATAACATTTTCTTTGTGCTTTGAATAACACAACTTTTTTACTTTAGGTTTAAGGTCGTCATCAGATGTAACTTTTACTTCTTTATAAACATATTTTAGTTTATATTAACGTTTAATATCATGTTCAATTGTTCAGTTCTTATGTTTCTTTTTATAATTTGTTATACCTGTCGACTTAAACCTACAATCGAAACGTTGTGTTATTCATATCACAAAATAAATGTTATTCAAAATATAAGTAAGTAATAAATGATACAGTCTGCTCTTAATAAGCAAAATTTTATAATTTTAATAAGCAAAAAGCTTTAAAACACATGATTTTGGTATAGCTGCGAAATAATGGTATTACCACGCAGCTATGGCGAAATCGTGTGTTTTGAAGCACTGATGATGCTCGCTAAGCGAGCGAAAAAGCTTTTTTCTTATTCAAATATTGACAGAGTAGACAATACCACTTATAATTTAATTGCGTTTCGAACATCCTATGACAACACCTCACATATAATCACTATATTAAATGTTATTAGTCCATAATAAGGTCGTAAGTATTAAATTATTTATTTTATTTTAATAAACAAACTTGGGTTCAATAATAATTCTGAAAAAAACAACTAATAGATCCAAGATTTATTTTTTCGTCTTTTATTATTCAACATCCGAGGAGGGATGAAGCAAATCGTGGATGCACTGCGCGTTGCCCCAACGAGAATCGGCGTTGCTCGCTGGTGGTTGTCTCACGTGCATCTGCAACGGCAGCGGTCTCGAGGCCAGTGGAGCGCAACAGCCACGCCGCCCGCCTCTGGGTTTCACGGATCACTCACTTCAACAGATCGTCAAGGAAGAGTTTGTCTGTTACTATCTACAGCACTTCTCTGTTCATCACTTCATTTCTTGAGAGTACTTGGCGTTTGATTGGTTATGTAAAAGAAGGAGACTGAGTGAAAACTATAACCCGTGTACCGTAAGTCTAGCAATGTAGATATCAATCGTATCGATTAACGTGTTCTCAAGTAACCCGCCCTTCTATTTTAAGGCAATATATATCAATCTGCCATACATTTCTTATTCTTTTGCACCTGAATAAATATTAATAACATGTCGTATTAGTTTTACACTTTTTCTGAACGACATCCCCGTTTAGTTCACTTCAACCAGCGCTACAAGTAATACCGACAATAATTATTTTCAACTACCAAATAAATACAATTATTATGCCACATATTCTTAAATGTGGTCAAATCACATACTTTGCACATCTTCATGCTAAGTGCATTTAAGTACTCGGAAGAGTTCAAGACAAATATATTGAACACAAAATAATATGTGACGTTTGAATCCAATGTAATGATGTACGTTATATACCATTAGAGTTTAAATTCTTCATGAAAAGTGACGTTAAAATAACGATCGTCTGTATCTGATATAGCTTTCATTAGCAAAATACCAACATCTTCGTTGGAAAAGGTTCACGCCCACTCGTCTAGTCTTTCTCTTTAAAGAAGCTCAATAACAATCAATTTCGGAATGTAGGAAGAGATCGATGCATTGATCAATGGTGGATTCACCACACTTCTCCTTCAGTCATTCCACTTGCCCCCACCCCTTTCGCCACACCTCGTCACGCCACGCACGGTTGCCGCGACGAGCGCATCAGGAATGTTCCGATTGGCGAGGAACACTCACAAGGAGGCTAGGAACAAGAGAAGCAGGGTTAGAATCCACAGTGAAGTTTGTACAAGAAAACTGATTACAAGAAAACAACATAAAATTGATAGAAACCCAAAACAACAAAATTTTGGCTAATATTATCTTTTATAATAATAAAAGTTAAGGATCAAAAAGATAAACCATCCGAAATTAATGTAGTTTACCAAATGAATTTTCAGTTCATGTTCTGATTGTTACGTATGGTAAACTAAATGAATTTCATGTTCTGATTGTTACGTATGGTAAACTAAAAGGTGTCGAAGATATCAAAGTTAAAGTGAATACAGAAGATATGTAATAAATAAGACAAAGAATAATTTTTTTCGGAATTATAGTTTAGAACATGAACACATGATGGATTGCAGGAATATTCAAAATCAGACAAAGAAAGTGATTATTGAAAAAGATATATTGCAAATGTTATATATAACAACAATACTTCTTTTGAGAGTGTGAATTTTGATCTTCTCTGTATACAATATTGATTACTGAGATCTCAAAAAAATTCCATTATCTTCACATTTGAATCCCATCCCTTAATATTTTGGAACTGGTGACTTTTTCTTGCATAATCACGGGAATTTTTATATGAAAAGTAGTAAAATGAGCTTCAAGGTTGTCTGATTTAGTCCTAGTCACATGGTTGACGGATTTATTTTTCAGAGACGATGTTGAAATGAAAGAAGAGAAATACCTTCCATAGCAAGATGAACGCAATATTGAAAAAAGTATATAGCAGACCATAAAAAAAACTGACTTCATAACGTTTTGTTATTTTCACTGCTCGGATGAATGACGGTAGATAATTCATCGTCTTGAAAGATTTTATAAAGCATGAATATAAATGATGGGACTTAACATCCTCATTTATCATTGGGCCTTATTTCTTGAAGAGATAACTGTCTAAAGAACTGTGGCATGCTGTAAATGGTTTCAGACACGCAACACTATGCCAATATTTTTATTTCACCACCGCAGAAAAATGATCTGGGCGCCACCATCTTCATGAATAAACTCACAACTCTTCATCTATTCAATACTTTCTGAACCAAACATTTCTGGTGACATAATAACTGATATGCAGTTACAGGTTCTCTAACGGAACACTTCATTTGCACTGCAGCGCCGCCTCCCCCTATCGACCAAAATGTGAAATATCTATTTCTCTTCAGTATACATATCACATTATAAGCATTTCTACAAAGTTTGTTAGAGATCCAATTTTCTATTTTCGCACTGGACATCTTTTAATGTCACCTGTAAGGGCTCTAATGACTAAATAATTGAAGAACCTATAGACCCAAGAAAAAAAGTAACCTGTTTCATTAGTAAAATGTGCTTAAGGAACAGCTCTAACAGAAATGAAAATTAAATTATTTGTAATTAGAATAGAACCTGTCTTTTTAAAACCTTCCCGTGCATCGCTTTGTCTTCTAGACATGGCCCATTGATAGGCTGTGATGTCTTCAGAACCAAATAGAATTTGGCCAGCGCCCCATCTGTCTTTCTCTTCTGGCGGTTAAATTTATGTGAATTTGCTTCACTACCCACGAACGCTTCAGTGCCTCCTCCTTATTTGAAGATGTATTTGTGTCCATCACATTCGATCTGTTTGGCAAAGAAATGTAACTGTACCAACCACATTCTTCGGAAGCCTTGGACACACCCGAGAGCATTATACTTGACTCCTGCTCCGAATCCAGCAGAAAATGGCAATAGGGAATTCTTCAACGTGCATCACCTGACTTTCTAGGCCCACTTTTGGGATGAATATTTTAATATGAAGATTAAAATTTTGCGATACAATCTAAATTGCTCATGATGTATAAATAGGAATGGGACTACTTAAGTTTTAAATATTAAATAGAGTTAGGACTTTCGATTCAATGTGACCGCAAAACACCGAATTAAGTTATAGTTCACTTAATGTTAATATTATTTGTTTAGGCACTGACAAATTCTACGTTGATTTACTTGTAAAATTTATGATGTTTTGTATCTGCGGATTAACTTACTGTAGTAACATTTTACTAGGAGAATTTTATAAGAATATTATCTTTACAAAATTCTTGATTTCGTAATCCCTTCTTTGCCATAAGCTTCCGTAAACGGGCACTTTTCTTCTATACCTGTCTTTGGAAAAAACTTCATTATGAAACCGGTGAACATGGACTATTTAACACTGCTCACAAAATAGAGAAATAATTTGAAATAAGTTTTTTTGTAACATGTATACAACCGATAAGAAATATTGGATACTGAAGAATTCGTTCTTAGAATCAGTCCTCTCTACCTAAAATTTTATTGATTCTGGAAAGTAATTTGCGTCAGTTACATTCATATTACTTTTAAAATATTGTAATTACTGTGTAAGCTCATGAACTCTAATATTTTACTTTGTTTTGAGTAAATCATCATATAGAGACATGAGAACACATGTCTTTAATTCTCTCCAAACAGGTTCTCACCATTTCCTAGAAAATAGTCTAGCAGGATAATGTGGTAGAAAGTCCCCTTACACCAATTTACTTGAGACACGGTTGTCATCAAAAGTGATAAAGGAAAGGGGTAGAAGTTTTCATCAGTACATGAGGTATGCGAAGCTTTTGCGTTACACTTCAGTGAAATTATTGCAAATTTGATTCGGTTTTTCTCCGATTCATAAAAGAATGTTCACGTGTATTATAACCCCGTCTCTGCGAAATTTCCTTTGCATTCATATCTTAATATGCTCCTCATTCATACTTCATCAGGTAAAATCTCGTAAGCCATATTGCCTTAAACAGAAGAGTCACCTAATGGTGGCACGTACTCATAAGAGTAAGCTGAAAAGCAGTGTAACGATTGCCCAACAAGAAGAGATAAAGAAGTCTTTACATAGAGGCTTCATCCATCTCGCTTTCGTCGAATATACTCGATATAACGCGTTACACTGGATCTCATTTCAGTAAGAAATTCTTTCCATGTTCATCTCAAGGATGACACAATTACTATGCGATGAAAAAAATCCGGTTGCGCTTCACAACTTAAAAATTCAAGACGGAACTAACAATACTTGATGTATATGTATAACCACGTTATTTGCTCACTATATACACCACAATAAAGTAATTACAATATACCTGTCATTATGTTTGCCTTTAAGAAAATAGGATAAATAAGAAAAACATTTGTGGAAATCAATCAGAAGGAAAATTTCTCGACGATTCACTTATAATTGTAGCAATCAAATAATGTCGTGTGTGTAATTTAAATAGGAACAGATGTAAAGATAAAAGTTCTGATTAGATCGATGTATCCCTAGATTCCCTAAATAAATATTCTGTAAACATGCCATACGGCATTCATTACACCATTCAACTGAAACACCATTTTCGAATTTGTTGATGAAAATAACATTTCAGAGAGGTTTCATTTCAATGCAAAGAACTTTTGAAATCAAAATTACTGGATAATTGAAGTTAAATTTCAATAGTTCAGGTTGAATTTCGCCTATCCTTATGCATATTTAATTAACTACAAACAAGTAATATTTACTCGCGATACTTGTAATTACTCTCACATCCGCATTTCGGTTTTGTGATGTAATATACAATGTTGTAAAACACAAACAAGTGGTTACACTTCAACGAGTACAAAATACTTTTTTATTCTATTACGCTTCATTTAGGACCTTAAATTTTTTTATTACATTCATCTACACGTCATAGAGAAAAATATTCTAAACCTTCACATTAAAAATTAACTCATTCTCTTGCCCAAAATATTTCATTTTCAAACACCTCAATTATTGACGAATTATTTTTCCAAACATCTAGACTTTGACCCTTCTACTTCACGTACCACAGTACAACAGTAATTCTAACGGCTCAGTAACAATTACTGTAATTAAGGGTTGTAGTGCGTCTAAATATTCATAACGATCATATGACATTAGTTAGCCGGAATGAATTTTTATTTTCGTTCGATTCGAACGTTTTTGGGCTTTTATGAAATTTTTTTTCTCAATTTTGCTGTGAATGTTATACATAGCTCACCATTAGTTTTTAATTAGCTCACCTTAGTTAATCAACAACAATATTATATAAATTTTGGACATATAGGTTGAGCAAATACCGCGTCAATCTGATCACTTGCCGCGATTTCCCACAATCAATATACAGTTTTAAGCCTTAAAACAAAAGAAGAAAAACAATGTCTCGATTTAATTGAACATTGCATTTGTTGATATTTTCGACTAAAATAATATAGAATGAAGACATAGAACTACTTTATTATTAAACTAAATCTCTTTTTCAAGTCTGAGAAGTTGCTCGTAATTGGTGGTTCGAATTAGAATATTGAAAAATAATTGTAACACCCAGAAAATCATTTAAAAAATTATGAAACTTTCTCAATATTTCGTAAAATATTTGCAGAAAAGTTATACCGAAACTCGCGTATTGATTTAAAAATAATCGTGGCTCACAGGAAAAAGTCCTTGCAGGGATTGAGCTTCCTCAATTCTTGCTGAATCAAGATTCTGCTTTATGGAAAAGAAAAGAGTAATACATGTGCTTTTTTTAAAATCTCATGTGGATAGTTAATTTGCAATTTTTTACAATGAGAGTACAAATTTCACTAAAATATACAAATATATTTCTCTATGGGATGGAAATAACAATAGAGCTGGTTTTTCAAAATTTTATGCGTATGTTTCTCTATGTTTTGAACGTCAAGATGTCCAAGTTGTAGGAGGATGTGTACCAATCCAAAGGTTTGTAAATAATAATGTGTTTCAAATATCAATCAAAGAGTGAGTTTTCAATTTCTCTCCACTTCTCTTGAGCATGGAAAATACTCTCGGGGTGTTTTTCTTGATTTATCCAAAGCATTCGATGTCATCAATCACGAAATTCTCCTTTCACAATTGCAATCTTTTGGCATTCGTAGAATTGCACAACAGGTCAAAATATCATGTACTAAAAATAAAGTGCTTTAGCATTGCCTTTCGGAAACAAAGCCACTTACTCGCGGAGTTCCCCAAGATTAAATTCTCGGCCCTATACTCTTTTTGTTGTATGTGAACGACATGTCATCCTCCACATTAGATTGCAAAATGGTTCTTTTTTCCGGTGATACAAGTTTAATATATAAACACGCCAACACCCAAAACGTTTTATCTAACGTCTCGGTTTCGTTCCATGCAAATCGTCTCATTATAAATACTGACAAAACTGTGACTATAACATTTCACAATAGTTTCACAAAATCATTATCCCAGGTTTCTCTTTTGCCAAACTGAATACAATTAAAAACTGTTACTAATACAAAGTTATTAGGTCTCCACATTCAAGTCAACTTCAAATGGAATTGCAACATTGACAATCTTAATTCCAAATTAAGTAAATTATGTTACGCATTACGAATCTTAGTAAGTAATGATAGTTCAAATATTTCCCGTTGCGTGTATTTTGCAAACGTTTACTCCCATTTCCGATACGTCAGTATATTCTGGGGCAATTCCTATGAGAACGTTCAAACTTTCAGAATACAAAAACTCTTGTAAACCTTTATTTAAGGAATTATATATTTCCCTGCATTTATATTTATGAAAATGTCATGTTCGTTAAGACCTAATTACTTAAGCGCCACTCTTGTTTCATACAAAACAGTCTTTTTCACTAACACAATATTCGCAATAGGAATAATATTCATCGTCCTAGACTTTCAACCGCACTTTGCCAAAAAGAGCCGTATCATTCGTCTATATAGTTATTATCATCTTCTATATCATTCTTCTATAAGGAAATTGTTCTATATAGTTCTCCATCAAAAATATAAAATGCATTATTGAATTGAATATTTTTAAATCGACGGTTAAAAGTCACCTATTGCATCAGTGCTTCTACATCGTAAAAGAATTTATTGATATAATAAAACTTAAGGTTGTCTTGTACTTTATCACGCCATTGCTATAGTACTTTAAAAATAACTGACAATTTCAAAACTACTTTCCTGCATGCTTGCATTGTCTCTTATTATTCATATAAATTGAATTTAATATATATTCAACCTTGGCACGGTTGTGTACATAAATTCTGTAGCCCCATCCTGGTCCGGGTATTTCTCCCGTTTTCATTCGGGTAGAGGCGGATGTTTTATAAAGACTCGCTAGGGGTGGTTTTTATTGAAATAATAAATCTCGAATTCAATGTCATTTATTAGTTGCAAATTATTATCAATACTTTGCGAATAATCTATGGTTTGATAACACTACGAAAATGGAATTACTTTTTCGTGCTTTATTAAATTTGTTGGTATCATATTAATATTAACTTTAACTTTTTATCTTATCTAGGAATTTTTGCAGAATTTTTTGAATCCGCCTCTGCCTTAGGGCCCTTGATCGGAATTGATGGGATGGTTCCTTGCTTGCTTCCGGAGAGTAAATTAGTTTATTGTCCTTCTTGTGGTCACATGCAGTTTGTAACTGCTCTTTTGACAATAAAGTTTATTATTTATTATTGATTATTTCAGAAGTCAAGTGCAAATTTTCATCAAGAAGTTCCAAACTCTGCTTTATGGATTTGAAGAGGGGATTTTTTTTCAATTTTGTGTTTGCAATGATCACTTTTTAGTAGAATATGAGGAAGAAAAGGATTTAGAATGGAAGAACGTAGCAGAATAAAAATTTCAAATAGGTATTAAGACGCAGACAGTCTGCTGTATCTAATGTTGATATATATGAAAAGTTTCTTTAAGAATGTTTAAATAATCTAATTTTTGACCGAGTCTATATTATGAGTTGAATATAAAAACCGAAGTTAAAAAAAAACCGAAGTTAGTGAAAAAAATGTAAAAAACCGAAGTTAGTGAACCTTCTGATTTTCACAACCATGGGTAAACATATAAACAAAATCTTATTTATATTAATTAATATTTTATTAGTAATTACTTTTGTAAATAGGCAAAACAATAGACCAGATGATCCCAGTAAATTTAACAAAAATGTTTACAAAATTTATTTTAGATGTGTTAAGAAAAGGAAGAAATTTTCACTTTCACGTACGTATTTACTACCGTTTTTTATATTTTAGCTCAAAAGTATATTGCATTAGTCAAATAGTGCGTGTTTAGTTATTACAATGTAAACTGAGTTTGCTTCACTCAATTTACACGAATTGTTACATCCAGTGATTAATGAAGTCGTATGATCCTGTTAATCTATTTGTTCTTGGAATCTTTCTTCAAAATTAGAAATATCAATGGTGGATTTGGGTCCAAGCTGACGGTAAACGCATATGCATTCGCAATCACATTACAAAGTATTTCATTATAAAATGAAATAGATTTCTCACAATAACTTAGTTTGTCTTCGAGGAGAAATATTCCATGTAGGAAAAGTACTCGACTTCCAGCTCTACACAGTGCTCAGGAGAGACATGGAACATTTGTCGCGCATTTAAAACTTCAACAGTACGATTTTAATTTACAAGCTAACTCTCACATTTAATCAAAATTACTCATGGAACGGCATTTTTTACAAAATCCATACTAATACATAAATACGTAATGTGAAAGTGTATCTGTTTGCTACGAGATCACTACTACACCACTGAACCAATCGTGATGAAATTTGGCTAGGAAATAGATTAGATGTTCAGGATAAACATAGGCTAACTTTTATTTCTAAAATGTGTGATGAAAAAGATAAAAATTGTTTTTGACAATAAATATGGATAAAATCGTGGAAAGAGGAGAGTTATATTTTCTTACGCTGCCTAAACGGTTAGAGATATGTGACAACTATGAGTGGCAATATTGTTTGCCTGAAATAGTTCTACAAAAAAGTCCGCGACAGCATATTTTTATCCACAAAAATTAACTTAAATTTTCGATAAAACATATTTTAAAATAGATGTGTTAGAATACTTCAATTTAAAACAGTAATTTAAGAAAGAAAAAATCAATCATCATCAAATTTAATGGATTATTTCTTTTTTGAATTTTAAAAAATATGAAAAAGACTATAAATCGTACATTTGGACTAATAGTTTGGATTTTACAAGTGTTTTAATGATATGGTGCAGGTGTGCTGCCTCAGAAGCGAAAATTCAATCGGCGTGACTCCTGCGAGATGTAGTGTATAAAGTGAAGCTTTAAATTACATTTGTATTATTATGAATTTGAAAATTAGGATGCTGTACATGTTTTTAAAAACCATTATGTAAAAGTATTTTGCAATAGATAGATTTTATTTTTCCTGAGTAAAAATATTATAAGAAAAAAAAAGGTTAACATTTGATACTAACATAAAATTGTAAAATGCTAAAGTTTGTGCCAAAGGAGATAACATTTGACTAGTTCATAGTTTCAATGTTTGGGAAGAACATTGGATACCTTATATTTTTTAAATGTTTAAAAAGAAAGGTAGAAAATAATTTTTGACAATAAGAGTCAAGGAATTCGGGGAAAGACTCCACCTTCGGAGAAGTATAGTCGCTTACGCTGCCTAACCGGTTGAGGATTTGCCTCTTATCTCTAAAGAGTTCTGCAAAAATGTCTGCGACAGCGTATGACTATCCTAAGGTTAACCTAAATTAGGGGTCGGCAACCTTTTTTGGCCGCGGGACAAAATCTACCAAAATGTGAGTATTCAAGAGATGTTTGGGTCAGAGATATTTTCGTATTAAAACAGTCTTTTAGTAAACAATAAGATATATTTTATTAAGAAAATAATTACAAACATAGTTGAGTGAACTTTATTTATAAACGTTCTCTTCGATATCAATGGCTCCCCAGATGTTGAACTTGTGACGTCAAGTTCTGGTCAAGTCTGGTTTATAGTTAGTCAAGTCTGGTTTATAGTTAGTCAAGTCTGGTTTATAGTTAGTCAAGTCTGGTTTATAGTTAGTCGTTTTAAGACTAATACAAGCATCGGTAGTTAACCTGTTCCTGTTCTTGCTTAATACAAATTTCATTTGTGAAAATATTTTCACATTTATAAGTTGAACCGAAAGTGGACAAAATGGCAAAGCAAATTTTTTCAAAGACGAAAACTTCGTAGGAAGTGATGCCCAACATGTTGATATCATGAGAACATGATTTCTTAAATTTATTCGTCCATAACGTTGAACTTTTAAAATCAATCATTTCTAAACTAAATTTGTCAATTTTTAGATATTCAAAATACTGCAAATTTAAAACATTTTCTTCTATTTCCTCGGGTTTTATTATAAATGCAAACATTTTTCCATGCTTCTTAAAACTTTGAAACCGACTTTCATATTCACTTTTCATGACGAATATCCAACTTTCGAACATATTTAGATTACTTTCATCGACATTTTCTTTTTCATGTTCCATTTTTAACACGGGAAAGAAATGAAATTTTTCAGTTTTTATGTCAGTTTCAAATAATATCAACTTTCAAGAAAAAGTCTTCCATTCCTCATACATTTTCAAAATTGTGTGGTTATTTCCTTAGAGTCGTACGTTGAAATCATTATAATGGTTCATTATGTCGTTAAGAACAAAAGTCTTTATAATCATTGTTTATCATTGAGTTCAAGATCATTTTCACCGATTTCGTGAAGAAATATTTGTATATCATCAAAACACTCTACAAATCTATTAAGAACTTTGCCTCGATTTAACCATAGTATTTAAGAATGTAACAACAAATCTCCACATTTCGATTCAATTTCCCCCCAAAAAGCTGTGTATTAATGCTGATCGCGCTATTATCATGTTTACGATCTTAACAACATCCTTAAGTTGTTGCGTAGACGCCTTTGCAAATAAATTTTCTTCGTGTATGATACAATGAAACGATAAAATTGAGCGGCGAAGTTCATTTTCCATTAGTTTTACAAATGCAACAGTTTTTCCTCTCATACTTGGAGCACTATCAGTTGTTATGGAATACAATTTACTTTTTAAATCCAATACTTGCCCATTTTTGAAATTTGTAAACTTTTGACCTGTTCATCAATATTTTCGGTCATATCTTCAACGCGACGCTGGACTGTTCTAGCTGACAATGGCATTTCTTTGATTCTCTCAATTATTTTTCTTTTTTATTTGCGAAGTCATTAAATAAGTGTTCGGAACAATTTATGAATGCGTTTTTCAAAAACTCGCCGTCTGTAAATGGTTTTCCCTTGGTACCAATGCTAAGAGCTGCAACAAAGTTGGCAGATGTCGCGTGATTGTTTCTGGTAACAAAACTCTTTAAGAATTTATTACGTTTAATACATGTTTAGCAATGTATTCATATTTATCTTCATTTGCCATTTCACTCACATCTTTATGTTTTGAAGAAAAGTGTCGCTCAATATTGTAAGTCCTGGCGTTAATTATATCTGTTCGTAAAGTACATATCAATTTGTCACCAATTTCGATACACCTATACTTTTCTGTCCACGCATCTTGAAATAATCTTTTTTGCTTTTTGTTTGTTCATGATAATTTAAAAATATATATATTTATTTCACTAAGTAATAATTATTTAGATGCGTAACTATAATTGCGTCATTATTCTTGTGCTACTGAACATGTGTTAAAACTAAGAGAACGACACGCGCGTCCAATGATGGTAAAATTTGTTCGGACAATGTCGCTGTATTCCGCCTACTATCATTACTGCAACTTTGTAATGGACATGGATCTTATATACATAAACACTTATTTGTATAAGATCCATGGTAATCGAACTAAAATGTTGATATTAGTATCTATTTTAATTTTTTAAATTCTCAAAATGTTTGTTTCATGTTTATCTTTTATAATTTATTTTTATATATTATACTTTATTTTCGGAACTAAAGTGTGTCACTTGAAATTATTAAATGCGTCACTCGGTGACCCTCAGGTCATAGGTTACCGACCCCTGACCTAAATTATTGAAAAACGTTATTAAAAATAGTAATGTTGAAATACTTCAATTTAAGAGAATATTTTAAGAAGAAAAATATCAATCATTATCAAATTAAATGTATTATTTGTTTGTAAATTTAACATAAATAAAAAATGTCTTTAAATCGTAAAAATTGGATTTTACAAGCGTTTTAATGAAATGGTGCAGCCGCTCCGCCAATGTTGTGTCTTGCATCGGAAGCGAAAATTCGACCATCGTGACTCCCGGCGAGGAGGTTCTTTCTACCTGAGATGCTTAGATGAAATGTGAGTGTTGAACCGGGTTGGGTGGGGTGAACAGCCCTAAAACCGCAATGAATGGGGTGGGAAGAGAGGGTCATTAAGCAGTGTTAGATAAACAGTGTCATGGCGTGTAAATAGACGTTCAGCACATATCAAGGTTAAGTACTTCTAACTCTCCTAAGGATGAAGTGGCATGCTAGGCTAATTAGTGACGTTTCGAATGATTTGTTTCTCTGGCGGACACCTTTACGTTGCTTCCTCAAGGATGTTTTCATCCAAGGATTTCTTTATTCTTGGGTGAAACTCAAAATGTTGCATACAATCAAGTCGTCTCTTAAATTTAAATTAAATTTGTATTATTACGAATTTGTAAAAGTAGGGAGTTGTGCATATGTTTTCAAAAACCAGGAAATAAAATTATTTTGATCTTACAATATGGATTTTAATCTTTCCTAAGGGTAATCCCGGGTAATCAGCTAGTATATTTCTTTGACAACTATTTAACTCCATATTTACGACTTTTAACATTGCCTAACTTTTTACATCGGTACAAAAATTATTTTACGTGGTTTTATTTGCAGATATAATAGAATATATGCAATTTTTATGTTTTTTGGTCTATAGATTGGGTTACATATTTCGATAGCCAATGTGTTTATAGTTAATTAACAGCACCCAGTACTTTAAATAAGATACCACAGAAACTAGCCTGCGAATTCATTATTCAATCTCTGGGAAGTGTCAGTACATACATTCCAGTACATTGTGTTAGTGATCTAATGGTAGTGTCTTCTCTTTAAGACAGCGTTGGCTTACTGGTAGTGTCTATGCTGTCATGATAACGCTGAGCGGTAAACAGTGTGTTCAAACCCTGCTCGGCTGAACCAGGTGAGGTTTTCAGCAGGAGTTTCCCCCAACTACTTCTGACATGTGGGTTCAGATTTTTAAGGTCTCCGGCAACCTATCATCTCTCCTTCCCAATTCTCTCATCCAAGTCATGGTTAGATGGAAATGCAGACCTTACGGCTTGAACCTCGCCGTAGAAAAAGAAATAAGTAATAAAACTAAAATATAGTGCTGTTTATTTAGGTTAAAAAAGAATGTAACTCGTACATGTTCCGTCTTCTACGGAAGTGTATGATCACTTGTTTTGCGTCTCGTTGCTCATCAATTCCTCGGGCAGACGCGACCCAGACGCACACGGTTCGTGCAGGCTTTCGCCGCGCCAGACCGTGGGCGCACCCACCGGCATATCCCCCCATCCATCCCGCGCCACGTCTCATGTCGCTCGTTCTACACCATTGCGTTCGTCGCTCGCGTTGCCGGCACCCACACGCTCCTCATGCGATCATTCTGGTCTCGTCGCGAAGAGTGACCGAGACCAGACGGTAAAGACAGGCGCCCGCGTCGCACCGCGCGTGGTTGGTGCTCTGCCAGACGATGTCATCGCCCGTTGCACGTTGGCGCCAGTCGAGGAAATGGCTCGGTCTCATACTTCAATGGCTTGACGAATGGAATACAGTGAAGTTCTCGATCTATCCGAATTGGAGAAATTTAAAAGCTTTTGCTTCACCATTCCCTAGAACTTGATCTTATGAAAATAATACTTTCAACTTCCTATCATTCAGGTGTTAACAGCCATTTTCGGGACTTATTATTTTCAATGCACATTTTTCACTAACCGTGCACATGACCAACTAGTTGATGTATTTTTTAAATATGATATAAATAAGTGTATCGTCAAAAAAGCATTTACAAACAGCGTATTACCACGTGGAGAACAATAAACTAAATTTACTCTCCGGGAGCAAGCAAAGGTCCATGCCATCAAATCCGATCAAGAGTCCTAAGACAGAGGTAGAGACTGTAGTACAAGAGCTGTAAAATCAAGGTGATCCAAGATTCGTTAAATACTTCGAATAAGAATCAGAGTTTTTTAAATAATATCACCAATCGATGGGAAGATCAGACACCTTTTTTTCGATAATTGAAAAAAAAGAACTATAATTCCTGATTTGATTTATCTAACAATTAATTTTGAAACGAGAGAGATATTCTACAATATCCCTACATTTTACACAGAGACTGAATAAAGACATTCATTACTAACTTAATTATTCACATTTGATTTAAAAATAAATTTTCAAGAAAAATATGAGCATTGCACTTGTTTTTGTAAAGAAAATTGAATTGTAAAAAAGTAGTAAGTTGTTGATGGTAATACCATAAAAGTGTTTCAAATTTTCTTGACTGTTAATTTGGTTGAATCAAAAAAGTTTAAAAAATATTATCAAGAGAATATTTTCTCAAGAGAATATCTCAACGTACAAAAAATATTCTCAAGAGCACCTTCTAATAGTACGACTTCAGTGGGTGGGAACCCTTATTCCTGGAAACGAAGGTTTGATTCTTATTCATTTCTAGCATGTCTAGTTGGTATTTCGAATAATTATTCTACTTTGTAAATAATTGCGTTTTCAATTTCGCTTACGAACCTTCTTTACATTTTACTTAATAGCCGCATTCTTTCAAAAATATCTAACGCTTCAAATCTTCCAGGTCGTCCCTCCCGTATAAAATTATATTTTTCATACACAAAATTTCTTATTCTTACCAACATTTTGACAGTATCACTGTGATTCTTAGATCCTTATTATGTACGAATTTAGATAACGAAACATTTTAAGACCACACTTAATAATAAGTATTGATATTACAATAGTGACAATAGTCGATATTACAATAATGACAATTGAGGTGACTCACAGCTATTGTTTTCGCGGATATCCGTCTGAAAATAATATAAAAATCTGTCATTACAATGATTTATGAGTTTATTCACAACAACTGCACTAGTTAGGTCAAAATGGTGCAGACTACCTTCTTTAATAAAATAATATTTCTTCTAAAATCCCACGGGAACTCCCACAAAAATTGTTTCTGGATCCTTCCTGAGAATATAGTACATATTTAAGTAGAACAAACACTGAAACTTAAGAGTCAAAGATTGTTTCACAATGAATTAAGACGAATGAAAAAAATGTCGAGGAAGAAACACTAATTTAGTAAACCACACCCGGCAACCCAACTGCCCTCGCTGACTCACGCAGCAGACAACAACGCTGGTCCCAAGGACGCGGCAAAACGAGGAACTCGTTTTGTGAGCCATTGTCACTTTCTCCTCGTGACACAACCATCCACCATTTGGTACATAAATACTCAGCTGTTAACTAAGACACCCGTTATGTGCCTTATTTGTTTTCATTTCATCCTCCTGGTGCGGCTCATTACGAAGATAAGTAGCAAAAGCAATTTGTTTGATTCTTTGCTGCATTATGAGTCGAAAAGTCGAGACTGAATTAATGAGTTTACTTCCGAGACATCTGATTTTCAGCGCAAAATCGTTGGATTTCTCAGTAATGGTAAATCTAGCGATAGACCTATACCAATAGTTTGGTTTGACAGCCTCAATTTTACATTAACAAATCTTATTTTTGCATAATTTTCGCATTTAAGAGTTGATAGTAGTGATAATCAAATTATGTCGGAACCGGTGTTTGAAAGTAGGAAGTTCTCTTGATTGATCAGCTGACGAATTCATGGAATGGTCTCTTCCTTTCTTCTTGATATGTTATGTCATGTGGACAGGTAATGTAATGAGTTTATTAGGTATAGAAATAACTGTTAATTTTTTTGCTTTCATGTGTTTCCGATATACATAGTATTCCCTCCGGATATAGCAGAGAAACAATGAATGAAGAGTGAGATATATTTCATGAATGAAGATTAATCGGCCATATTAATTATGTAGGAAGCCTGATATTTCAGTTTGATCAGATTAAATAATTGTTTATATTTCTGCCTAAACTGTAATATCCTACTTTCCTAGAGGTACATTTCGAAGAAACTGTAATCCATTTTTCACCTCATAGGAGTAGAGTGATGCTCAAAACATCCTTCTGATGATTAGTGAATAACTCGTTACATTGCAAACACATCTACTCGTGACTTCCATATTATCGGTGATTTGAAACTAAGAAGTACCGAGGAGGTAGGTTCACGCTAGGCTACCTAGCTCCACTAGTCAACATTGGTTAAGTGATCATGATCAAAAGCTTTAACTTTGCTACTAGTGAATAATCACCTGGCTTCGGAAATGCATTATTCTATTTATTGCATGGATTATCACTTAAAGGTCTCAACCCGTTTCTTTCCATGCATGTGTTCACACAATGTCACAACGGCAGAAGCGTGGGCGATAACCACGCCCCTTGCGGCGCAAAAGGTTTCACCCATAACCTTTCGTGTACGTCATTCAGGATCGGGGTATGAGTATCGAAAACAGACCATGAATTTGCTCTTTCTCATTTCCGCAATATAAAATACAATTTGGGACATTAATCATATGAAATAATTGAGCATTCGGTGTCTAAGTGAATCATGTTTTCCGTTCTTTTGAGTACATTCTGTAATTGCTTACAAGTAATAATCTCATATCATTTAAAATTTGATTGAAAATAGAGAAAAGAAAATAACATATTTCAAATAACGGTTAATGATTAACATTACGAGATATTCGTTCAATAATGTTCCAAAATAACATTCTGAGAATACGAAAGTCCCATGTCGGATTCCGTTTACGAGCATTTGAATACCATTCCCTCGTCGTAAAGCAGTAACATTTTAGTGCGAATAACCAAAATATACCGTAATTTGGTCCAACCATTTAAGATATTGTGACGAGCCTTGCAAAAGATTTTATGGCTTTCCAACCTTGGCATTTTTCTTCTTCCTCACCATTGTGATCTCTTTGCCTGTTCTCTCTATTGCCACATCCGATTGCGAAATACGAATGATATTTCCCTCCATAAAATTAGTTCATACATCTTTCCACATGTATTTTGTTACTTTGATTCATGTGATAATTAATGAAGCATTCTTGTAGTTACAAGAGTTATCTTAGTTCTTGGGAAAGTGATATATCACACAAAGCCCATATCAATGAAATAAAAGGAAACTTGTTTACTATGATTAACTAAATATAACAATTTTTTGCTCAAAGATTCGGAAATATAAACAAAATAATACGCTATATATAGAAGAATATCCCTGTTATATATAAGTATACACTTATTTTCCCTGCGCGTAACAATCCTTTTTATCCCTAAAATTTTGGTTGTCTTGAGTCTTTACCGTCTTGTTCATAAAATAAAGGTGGCCATATAATTTTGTTGCTTTCATTTTGATTTCAAATTTACCTGCACAATAATTTTTACTTTATTTTGTTGATCTGCTCCCGGTTCCACATCACGAGGACATTACCCAGATCCAACTCTCTCTCAGTTTCTGTTACTTTTTTTCCTTCTCTTCCTTACATTGTGTTCTTTGTATGTGCCACTCGCCTTAGTGGTATTTTCTGCCACAATTCTCGTTCTTGCCACAAGGAGGCGGGTGCACTATTGAGCTGTTGTCCTTTTTATGATATGTCGGATATACACGATTTCCGACATGGGCTGTCGGACAAAGATAATTTGTTATTTGAGTTGAAAGAAGAAAACCTTCGACATCTACATCTATCAACCGCAGACATACCGATGAGTCAGTGCAGAGTTGTTTGTTCTATGCACCGTCACCTCATGCACCACTACTTATCTCCAGTAAGTTCGATCATCCCAGTGGAAATTTGTTTTGCATATTCTAGAGAGCAAACAATTTTGTATTATTTTTTCGCCCTTGTTTTTTTTTTATTTAGTACGAATATCAACACTAGCATTGCAGTTTTATTTGAAAATCTTAGATCAGTTCATCCCATACGTCATGTACAGTTTTTCATTTTGATGTCACTAAATACTTCGTTGATTCACATTTATTAGCATTGGTATTAACAATGTTACACATACAATTACTAAATATTAAAACTCATAGCAGCATATTTGCCCTTCAACGCCACTCGCAATCGTACCTGATGCTGTGTTGCGTGCAGGGTGGTGAACGCGCCGTCTTGTGCAATGTCTGCGGGCAATTAACCTGCCGTTACCCGTCTCTTAACACAGCCGTCCACCGACGTATCCCCTTACAGGTGGTGCAACAACCAGATAATTGTTACAGATCCATTGAAAGGTCCCGAAAGTTTCAGGCTGATTTTCTGTGCGGTAAGAATGGAGAAATATAGAGGTTGTGGTTAGTCCTTAACCAGATCTCCATTATTGGTCGTCATTTGTATATGTATGATTGACATGTTTTACAGATCGTTCACGAATTGTATTGAAAATACATTATTATAGCAAGAGAAAACATTTAATACTTTTTCAATATTAACTAGAGTGAGAATGAAGTTGATATTAATTCAATGTTTAAAATAGTAAATCATTTTACTTCAAAGACGTCAATATTCAAACTTCTGGTCGCTGGTCGTTTGAACTGATCATGAAAAACTTCTTCGCAACCATTTTACACGAACATTTTCGCACTCTATTCTCCTTTGTTATTGTTATAAACTCATCCATTTGTAAACAAGGCGAAATTCTCTCAAGAATTGGATATTTCGAATAGCAATATCATTAAGCGAAAGAATTCAATTGTACAAATTTTAAATCTACTTCCTCTTTATCAAAATTTTATTTCTTCTTTTCTTGCTTTAAATGTAACTTGGAGTATTAATTATTCTTTATTGTAAACACTAATGTAATATAAAATCCTTTGATTCGAATTATTTTACTCGAATAATGTTATACAATAAAGGCAATGTCATTGTTCATCAATTACGGATGTTATATACAATATCAAATTAAGCTGATACGCTTTGTAAAATATAAATAATAAATTTTATTGTCAAAAAACAGTACAGACTGCGTATGACCACGTAGAGGACAATAAACTAATTTACTCTCCGGAAGCAAGCAAGGGACCATCCCATCAATTCCGATCAAGGGCCCTAA
>NNCF01127934.1:387079-517292 GCA_002313205.1 Laupala kohalensis | reverse complement strand
TTATTATCGAACTATAGATTATTCTGAGTATAGTGTTTAAAAATCATAAGAGTTGAAAAAACACTAAATTCACGATTTATTGTTACAATAAACACGCCCCTAGACAAAGCCTAGAGAACCTATATTAGAAATCCGCCTCTACCCGAAGGAAAAATGGAGGAAAACCCGGGCCAGGATGGGGCTACAGAATTAATGTACACAACCGTGCCAAAGTTGAGTACACATAAAACTAAATTAATATGAGCCATACGGCAACACAACCATGCAAGAAAATAGTTTTTGAAATTGTTATAAGTTATTTAAAAAGTGCTACAGCAATGGCGTGATAAAGTACAAGACGAATTTAACTTTTATTAAAATCTATAAATTCTTTTACAGAGTAGAAGCACTGGTGCAGGAGGTAGTTTTTAACCGCCGATTTGAAGAGATTCAATTTCATAATGTCTTTTATATGAATTTATATGAATATATCAATTGAATTTAAATATTTTTTTCACCTATTGCTGAAGAATCATTTTTTAAATTAGTTTGTAATAAACCTTGAAGAACGCATAGGCCACATAAATTTCAAATAAATAAAAAGTATTATTGAAAATTCTGATAAGCATATTATATTACTTGCAAATAGCAGTAAATAAATTATAAAATATAATATCATGAGAACGCGAAATGGAAAGTAAATATGTGATCATTTTTTCTATGTAATTTAACATTGTTAATTTTATTTATATGTAGAGGTTTATGTTATAGTAGGATTATTTTTTCTTAAAGTATTTATTATTATTTTGAAGTTAATTTTATTTTTTCTCAGCAAACGCTGAACGATAAAGTGACATGAGCATAGTGGCCAAGTGACCCTTTCCCTTTTCATTTTTCATTGTAAAATAAATTAATTCAGGGCATGTAAATCACGTGTAGCACTCTAGAACAAGCAGCATATTTCACCTTCAATTATTATTATTACTATTATTTTCTTTTTTACATTCTACCAGAATGGATTATTGTAATGTACAGGCAATCTACCAGGTACCTTACAGTAGTACTGTTATGATTGAGATAGAAACTTTCTAACTATATGACTCTGTGTTTTAGACACCAATAACCCCTACGTCCAAACCTTTCTTCAGGGGCATCGGCACTATATCCCAGTTGAAGATATCGCAAGAGGAACAATTTATTATTATTATTATTATTATTATTATTATTATTGTTATTATTATTATTATGATTATGATTATTTCATGTAACTGTTTTCAAAACTTTTAGTTGGATTCAGTTGGGGTGCGGGGTATACCAAGCATCCTCACCTCGAGCAATGTCACAATTTAAAAATCTTAGGTGTTAAGGAATTTTAAGGTATTTAAGATAGCTGATTTTTATGAAGTTAGAAATACATTTTTTTGGGAGTTGAAGCCGATTGATGCTCAGATGAAGTCAGATGTTTTATAATTCTTATTCTTATTATTACGAAGCAAATCTGGTAATACTATCAATGAATAATAATATAATACATTTTGAATTAGATTTGTAGTCAAATGCTCTCACATCTGAAGAATGTAATTTCACACTCACCAACATCTGTACCTCATGCAGGATGCGAGAGTCAGTGACAATAATATTATGCATAAATTTTTAGAGTAATTAGACTGACAATATCTTCATTAGGTCACTCTGTCCCTACGAAGAGAACCTCACTGATTCCCTTCAGAGTTGACACAAAAAGGAGCAGAAGTGGATAACGTAGGAGAGACTGGGTACGGTTGAAACAAAGGATGGTTGAAACAAAACAAATATCTCACAAATCCTATGTGAAGGGGTGAGGGGTCCAAGGGGCGAACGAAGCGGACAACAATTCCGAACACGAACCACGTCGCAGTTGTTTATAGGAGGCCCTATTGTATTTTGATGACCAAAAGTAAGTATTTTTGTTCGGAGATTTTTCCAATTATTATGATTTCTATTCGAGTGAGAGTATTGAGAGTGCTTTTGTGTTAGAAATGAAGCTTGTAAAATTCGGCATCGTGACTAGTCTTAATGTGTCATTATTGTCACCATGACTGTTTATTTTACCTAAAGGAGGAGTTGGGGGACGGTTGAAACATTTTTTGTGGGTACGATTGAAACAGTATATTGATTTAATTTTTCTTGATTTCTTTATGCTGAGAGAACGTGCAAGAAAGACTTCGAGAGGGCAGATTGACTTGTCGAGGTATAAAGACGTTTATAAGGAGGTAAAAGCAGGATATTCATTGGGAAAAGCGGCGGAGAAGCTTGGAGTAAATCACTGTTCGCTTTTAAGATATATACGAAAGCGAGATGCATTCAAAAAGCTTTTTAAAAAAGCTAGATTTTTGTTTGTTTTATAACTAATCAAAATCAAGGAAATGTTTTCCTTTAGTTTATTCTCAGATTATTTTCGTTCAGTTTGTATTGTTTAAAATAAATACTGTAGATTTTTGTTGTTTTTGTTAATTACGTAAATTGGAATCAATGTTAAGTAGTCAGATTGTCACAGACGACTGATAATATATATTTCAAGTTGTGAACCCTAAGAAAGTTAAATGCTCATTCAAAATATCGTTAAGAGTATTAAAACATTGAAGACTGAATAATATTGTCGAACAGTGCCATAATTATTCTTAGAAGCAGAATAAATAATGAATAAAACAGTTTACAATATTATATTTTTATATATTTGCATGTTTCAACTGACCCTAATCACTGTTTCAACCGCCCCTGGTATGGGGACGGTTGAAAAAGAAAGGATTCTTTATTTAATTTGATATACTGCTAAAAATAACACACCGGGTACTAAAATGGCACTGCCCATTGATAGATGGATACATGCTCTTGTATTTAACATATCTTCACCATCGCTCGGCATTTAAATAGCAATACTATGGACGATATAAGTGAAATTGTTTCAACCGTACCCAGTCTACTCTACTCCAGCCAATTTGATCCACGTGAAAGCAACAAATTTACTGTCAAAAAAGCAATTACGAACGTAGGGGACAATAAACACAATAAACAAATTTACTCTCCGGAAACAAATAAGGAACCATCCCAGCAAATCCGATCATTGGCTCTAAAGCTTAGACTGGCTATTCAGGCTGAATAGGTTTCGGAATGAAACTAAACGTCTAGGCATGAGTTATTTTGAACTATAGTCGTCAAGGTTGCATATGAAAGGTTTTTAATATTGTTAATAATCATATTAATTAATCACTTAAATAAGGATTAATTTTTGGCACTATTTATGAATTCATTTTTAATAATTTGTTTATTTACAATAATCAATTAAATCCATAAAACCATTTCGTGAAAGACTTAGCAAATATGTTTACTTTATATCTTTGTGAACATTACTTAACTAGTAGTTTGATCAGAAGATGATTGATCTCTTTACTTGTTTCTGAATAGAAACTGAATTGCTCTATATTGCCATTCATGGTATGGACTTGTACGTACATCCCTGAATGATAATGCTCACATTACTTTTAAGTTCAATTTCACTTTCATCTTTACTTCACGAAACACAAAGAACAATTAATATTTCACTCGGCTTCAACATAACTGAAGTAATATGTGAAGCAACAGCTATTTCAAGTCATTCGTGACTCCTTAATTCCAAGAAATAAAATTGCGGCAGTCCCTCATCCTTTGATTCTCCATGACTTTCGGCTCCATGACTCGTCTGAAAGAGAATATCTGCGTACTTCGAAACAGTTCCAAAAGGCCAAGATTAAAAGAATTGTAAAACTTCTGGAGAAATTGTAAGTCACTTTTCAATTCATTTAATTAGATATCTTGTGAGGGTATTTATGTGCTTTTCTTACGTTGTTATTTCCAAATCCTCGCCAACTAAAGTTGACTCAGAAGCTAAATTTATCTCTGTGCATATTAGATCTATGGAGATTTAGCATACAAATAATAATTAATTGTCAAATTATATTTTAATTACAAACTGAATGTGAAGAGGCATATTTGACATAATATTGATTGAAATCATTTCATTGAGAGATATTTTGATGTATATTTTGATTTATTGTTTCCACCGATATTAGTTACGAAGAAGTTTTTCTTTAGTTCATCTGAACGGTACCTCATATATTGTTTGTAAATTTTAGGATAAACTATGTAGTTTCTATCGATTTTGTGCTAAAGATATTCTTAGTCAATTGTTAGGTATCGGTTGTATATATTTTTCATTGTCATTAGTTTATTAATTGTCTTCTAGATACAAGTAAATAAATGTATGGTCGAAAAAAGTGAGCGTTAGACTACTTGGAGTAGAACAAGCTAATCCACTCTTCGCTAGCAAGCAAGGGGCCATCCTATCAACTACGATCAAAAGTCCTAAGACAGTGAAGTAACATTTCTTCGCTCCAAGGTAAAATCGTGACATGTACGTACCTCTCTAAAACAAAAACAAATATGAAACACAATCACACTTGAAATATTGAAAATATATTCCTACGATATTTACATCGAGTGTAGTGTCGCAAAAGGGTAATTCCGATCACCTCCTCTTATTAGAAATAAATGGAATTACATTCGTACTACATTTAAATGCATGGGAACACCTCAATGTATTTTTAATTATTCACTAAATAATAATTCGTAAGTGTGGTGTCCTTTAAAGAGAAAATAATTTTTATATTTTTATTGTTTGTAATTTGCGTGTAGATGGCGATAATGGAAGTAGCTCCATGTTGCGTTTGTGTTGCCTGGATGCACAAAATCCCTGAAGACGTAGCAATGACGGAAACTCTCATAACCACGTGACCTTCCAACCTTTCGGAAGGAAAAAAAGGAGGGTCGCGCGGCGCTTCGTTGACACGCTCCACATAACCCTACTTCCGTCGTTGGCGGACAGCTCCTCGTCGGTCATTAATGTAAGAACTCCACAAAAAGAAGGTATTTGTTTCTTCCACTTGTCGCAATACTGAAGTAATGCGTTTTTTCTAGGTCGGTTCTTGTATGTATTAAGGGAGACATGTTAGGTAAACTTCCGTTGTAATAAGTTAGAATGGGAGTTTTCTCATTCATGGACGTGAGAGTCCATTCTTAAACATTCCAAGACGAGAATAATAACACGAAATTGATTCAAACTTAAAATGATTTTGAATATTTGGAGTTAGTCAACATAAATACTATTATGAAGGTTCTCTTAAGATCTGATCCATAGGACCTTGGGAGACAAAATCCCGCGTAGGCAATCTGCATCGATTTTGTGGGTGGTAATAATAATGTTCACGTGTAGTAATACTTCTTTCGTTTTCTGAAGTATCACTTTTGCATTATCTTGTTGATTCCCATTATTTATGTCCCATTAGAGAAAAGACTATTTCCTCCTACCATGATGTAATAATTATTACATTTTTAAGTCCCGTCTTAGTATCCTCTTTTACGGTGCTATAAAATCACAGTTGTTGAGAACTTAGATTTAGCTTTAATCCATTTTAAAAATCATTCCATCACTCCATCTCCATTTCATACTTAATTAAAAAAATCATACTTAATTTTTTTTACCAAAACAATTATTAAACTTTCTCTTCTTGTTCATGCTCTATTCTATCATAAACAAATTCAAACTGCAAACTCACGTGACCTCTCCTTAAAACTGAACACAACTCCTACTAGGCGGAACTGATTCTAAACCACTCACTGAATGAACATGACAAACCGCCTCTCCTATAAATAAAAGCATGGCACTTGCCAACTAGTTGAATTCTGTTTTAACACATCAATCAACAAACTTTCAGTCTCCATTTAACAAGGGGTAGTTGATGTGACAATAACCTTAGAAACACTCTCCGGTGGCTCTGTGTGCTGATAGCCTTGTTGGTTGAGCATGGACCTCGTTTGACGCCTCCTTAGGACTCAAGTTTAAACATACGAACATTTGAATTCTGAATTAAATTAAATGTCAATATTCTATTATCTTATTATTATAATCTTACATTTATTCTTCTTCTATAATTACATCCTTAAAAAACTAAATATTCTAAATATTTTTTTCTGAACACAGTATTTTTGGCAGCTGCCTTGTAGGGTAATAGAGAAGCATGTGAATGAATTCTCTGCACCACTCGCCAATAGCGATCTCATGCTTTGATAAATTACGAGAGGAGGAGAAACCAAGGAAGCCCAAGTGCCCCAGAATAAATGGCCTTCTCAATGGATAACAGATGTTTCCCAGATAGGGTACTATTTGGTTGGGCAATTTAAAATATTAACGGACGTCCATTTTTCATCTAACATTATTCGCAATCCTAATTTCATGACATGAATTGTCACACTATCCAGTATTTACTGTTGAAATAAACTTGTTGGTAATAAACAAAATCAAATTTTCCTGAAGAAGAGATCCACAAACCTATAATACCAGATTCTTAACATGAATAAAGCGATATAACGAAACAAAGTTAATATTTTATACCTCATTCTTCAATATTGAAATATATCTCGCGGTAAAATATTGCGGATGAATACAAAGAAATATTACATCCAACGCTTTTTTATTAAAGCTGATACGTAAAGACATTGAAATGCTTTTATTTTTACCTCGAATATTGTCCTTGAAGGATTTGAAGCTGATGTTACCGTCGTTGACACGTACCTGCAACAACAAGAATAATACTAGAGTTACTTAGAACACGTTGTATGGCAAATTACAAGAACATTTTATAAATGAATGTAATTTTTATAAAGATTAGAATAAGTGTATAAGTAAGGAATTGTATTCAAGAGGAAATGCAAGAAAAGATAGTAAAAATGTCTGTGACGGGTCCCTGAAGTTATTGAGTTTATTTATTTTTGGACCTTGCTGTAGCTTCAAATCAACCGGTTTTCAACCGAGTGAGATATTATTCGTAAATAATTATGGTACTGCGTGCGCGCATTATAATAAACTTAATAGAACGCTTTTAAAAGTTCGTACAGTTTTCTTTCGCATTAAAGGAATGATTTGAGTTAAACCATGTATCATTATCAATTTATTCTCAGTAAACACCAATACAGGTAACTGAATTATATCCTCATTGTCATTTACACGTTTGAAGAAAATAAAATAAATTTTCTGCAATTTTCTTTGTTTTGTGAGTGTTTCTCTTCAACACTTGAAACATATCGAACCTCCCCAAACATTCGTTATTATACAAGTATGTAAGTAATTTTGATCACGGAAGAGGCTGATACATCAATGTAAATGAAGCACTGATAGCAAATGAACCTAATCATTTCCTATTGACATCTATACTTAAAAATAAATAAAAAACAAAAAATAACACATTCAAGGGGCACAAGAAACTTTATTAGGCACCGATCCAATAAACATTCTATGGTTGGTGACGAATATCGACAGCAATGACGCAGGCTAATTACACACTCACTTGAACTTTTTGAAAGAGTTAACCGTTCAAAGTGCCATTTTTCAGCAGATCTCGTTTTTTAAAAGTTTATTATTGATTTGAAAAAAAATCTATTATATGTACATGCAAACTGCATTGACAATAGAAACACTGTTTCAGTGTAAAGGAGAAACAAGTCGAAGTTCGTTTTTATGTATCATATTGCAAGTAAATTTTATTATGTAAAAATTGTGTTTGTCTGGCGCTAGTTCTCTAGCGGCTGAATAAAACGACTAGTTCTACCTGGGAGACTATTTATGAATAAGTATAAACACTTTGATGAAATGTGTATTAAGATTTGTGTCACATATGCACAAACCCTCCGTCGAGCACTAATTGCCACTTTCGCATCCAATTCCATTGGTGTGGACACACGACCACTCAAGGCCGCCCATCCGGGACGGACGTGCGCTACAAGGGTGTCAATGGCAGGTGGCAGGCAGTCAAGGCAGCCTGGATTCCTGGCGCGGCCGCAGGAACACAGAGGGAGGGTAACGACCGGAAGATTCGCGTCACTGGACACGGCTGGACACGGCTCACGAGGAAGGCAACAAGGAGGAAGGAGCGGAAGGGCGGACGGTCGTTGTGCGGACAGGGAAGCCAAGGAAAGAAGGCTAGTTGAGGAGTCAGCCACTGCATAGCGCTACACGTCACTGAGACCACACCGATTGAATTCCACTATAAGAGGTTATATAAATGTTACATTGGTGTACCTTCGTGAGTTCTTCAAGAAAGCTCTAGGTATTAAGAACATTTTACAGCATTGAGTTTAGATAGGAATACATGGGAAAAATTGTGAAAAGAATTTATTTAAAATATTCGTAATGTTACGTATTGTCTAAATTAAGTTTGGGCTCTAATGACCTCGATGTTGACGAGCACAAAAAAAAATTAAGTTGTTGGTTTCACAGGATACGATGGATGTTCAAGTATTTGATACAATTTAAATTTTACAATTGCATAATTAATTAACAAATTTGCTCTTTATACGAAGGTAAAAACATATTATGAAGTATAGTTAAAAGACCAATCTTTTACAAAATCTCAAGCTCATCTTCTTTACGAAAACGTCACAAACAATGTTTAATGTTAAATTTAATTACACTGTATAAATATTTGAGGCATTATCTTATCATACACGTTAATTTACATGAAAACGTCTTTCATAATTTGAGAGAAAGAAGATATTTTGGAATGCACACATAATGTAGTTCCATCTGAGTCTTTTATGAAATTTTCATCTCAAAGTTGTGTCGAATTGATAACTGCAGGCCGAGCAATCTCAGTTCTCCAATGGGAGATCAGTGACGATAAGTCGTGGGGATGTGTCTTTTATACTGATGTCAGTACTAATCTTCTAGTTCTTTATCAAGAAATTATATAAAATTGCTGTAATGAAAGATGAAGTGTGAAAGTGTTAAAGATGAAGTAACTACATTAATTGACGCACACAAAACTTATGACCCATCTCATTGAGATGTGAGATGAATATCGACATCTTCGTGATGCCCATTGATGTCAGATGTATTTCACGGGGCACCATAAACACATATTGAACGAAAACACAAACAATTTATATAGAAGAGAACGTAGTTTATTTTATATGCATGTCTACGATCGATCATAAGTTTGAGAGATCGATGTTGATCGGGAAACTAATTCTGTTTCACCGTCTCTAGTTATATAGTTCGGTAGATAAAAATTTATTTTATAATTTCAATATTTTAGAATTTTAATATATGCGCTAAAACGTTCATAAAATAACAATGTACGCCAGGAACTCGCACGATCTAATCAGATGTTTTATCAGCGCCAGTCGGAGCTAATTTCGATACTCAACGCCGTTTCTCATAAGGACATTCACTTTCCACTGATCATTTCCAATCAATTCTGCTGATAAGGAGTACTAATTCGAGTGAAATATGTTCCCCATTTAATTCAAACCCGTTTATCCCATTGATAGTGCTGTCTTTCAAGCAGTTTTAAAACAGTATTTGCATTATTTATATATTTTTATTACTTTCAATATTACGGTACATTTTATTCACGAAATTGGTAAAAAAATCTTGTAATTTAGTGTACATCTACAGTTCTCAGTTTGCTCTTACCCGGAAGAAACTAAAATAATTACTTTTGGTTCCTTACAAAACCGTTTTTCAACTCCTGGTCTAGAGCATGCAAGTTCTTAATCTATCAAGGCAAGCGAATCCTTATGTAAACTGTAGCCTCCTCAATTTAGCCACTTTGCTTTTAATTTCCTTTTGTTTTTGGAATGCTTCTGGAGAAAACAAAGTGGTATGAAATACATTAAACAATATCATTTTTTGTAAACTATCTATTCTTGTGATAATTTCCCGAGCTTACTATTTCCACAACCATAAGCGGTGAGAAAAGTATGTTTGTTCGTAATTACGAATTATTTTAAAATCCGGCAAGAAGGAAAGTACATTTTACACAGATCGCTTCAGAACAAAGCGCATAGTTACGACCTCTGAATTCTTTGGTTTTTAATTTCAGATTTAGATAAAGCGCTTGAAAACAATTGCCTTCCTAACCTTTATTTAATTTTGCTTCTACGATTCGGTCACAGATTCAGTGGATTGTCCATCTTACGTAACATAACTGAGTTCTAGCAGACACATCAGTAAGCTTGATAGTCACCAAGCAGGCGAGGAAGTACCTCATCTACTGATTAACAGTATTTCATTGTTTTTCTGCTCTTCATTTAATCAATATTGACCACACTATATATTTCGCTCAAAAAAGTCCTTAAAAATAGACCTTAGAAATTACACATAATATCTTTGACTACTTTTTCTGATTTCTACACCACAGATATTACATAGAATTCACTTTTATTAGTATAGATTTTACTTGAATTTTTTATCGTAAATTTTTTTCTGTAAGAATTGTTTAATTTTGTATAAATATATATGAACCATAAAAATAATTTTAAGCAATATTTATGGTTAAAGTTAGCTCTTGTTACATTTCTGTTGAGACGTTTATCATTTGTTCTATCCACATTTCCGTTAAACACACAGTACTTATTAGTTGAGACATAACACCAGTGGAGACAACTTCACCCACTTATGAAAGCGTAACATGGCCTCCAGTGTGAACCAGGAAGTGCAGAGGTACGAACGGCTTCTGCCGCCTTCATGTCTCTTAACCGCAAGGAGGCAAGCGTGGATCGGGACTGATGAGTATTTGCCCAGGGAATACAGTACTGCTATTCCAGTTCGTTTCTTTTCAAGGAAATAATCATAATGCACACATCGTAAGATTGAGTTTGTGGACGACCGAGCTAATTGCTAGAATCACAATGATGAACAATTTAAAGAAAACTTACACGTATTTTTAATTAGATGTAAAAAATAGGATTAAAATTGTGTCCGAGAACGCGATAAAAACAAAAAAAAACGAATAAAAAATATTTTCTTGACAGAATTTGGATCGCAAATATACAATATCATTTCCTGCAAGTTACCTCCCGCTGAATAACAATGATAGAACCCGGTGAAAAAATACATTTGAGTGAAATGTGTCCGTAGAGACGTATTTGCGAATTAAATTTAAGCTCGGAGTCAGCGTGGCTCAGTGGATAGAGCATTGAGTTGCTGACTGGATGACCGGGGATCGATCCCCGGTGAGGTGGGGATTTTCATCCAGAGTGGCTCCCAGACCTACTCTAAACTATGTACTTGGATCTATCCTGGGGTCGAACCGGACGGAGCGAGATGCTGGCCACCTCTCCTCCTTCTAGTGTCCGGGTCAAGAAATCGCGCGAGCTCTACCTTCCACGAAAGCCAGGGCCACAAAGGGCTGTAGTGCCAGATAAGACGAAGAAAATTAAGTTCGCTACGTTTATGTTTTAAATTTTCCCTAGGATTTATTTTCCAAACATAATCATCTCATTTTGAGGAGCATGTATTCCATATAGACGTGTCTAGATTTTGTGAAACTATCGATATCACAGGATATAAATTCACTAAATGGACACCATGTTTTCATGACGATATTCGAAAAATTAATCTTTTATAGAACTTAAAATGTTATAAAACTAGGTTTAACTCTTGTTTAAATTAAATGAATATTTTCCGGTTCGAATCTTCATTGGGAAACACGTAAATGTCAAAGAGAATGTTAATTATGATTAGCTACTGCATTCATAGTTAAATATAAATGGCGCAGCTAATCAGCATGAAGCCCCTCTACAACTCTACTCTCTCTAGGAGCGTTTTTCTCTATGTCTCTGGGCCGACCATAACGGAGAGAAGGCAGCAAAGCGAAGGAGTAACGCGTCTGCGAGAGTGCATCTCCCTGACCGAGATTCTCCTCTCTCTTCCTCACTTCGTCATCACAATGTGGGTTTTCCTGCCCCAACAGCGTTCCTAATAGGTGAGGTACAGCCTTCGAATGGAACAATGCTGTTATATACGGGTAAAAATAAGAAATTATTAAAAAAGGGTGTAATCAGTAAAATGTCGAAACGGGGCGGGGAAGTTATTGTTTCTTCACAAACGTCATTCACTTCATTCATTATATACACATCTGCCACTTCCACATAGGTCGTTGTTTGCTAACATTTCAGCGAACATCTAAAAGTTCACGCAACAACGCGCGGTATTTGGTCAGAGTAGACCATTTATTTACATTCGTTATACATCGTTGGTGTAAATGCGTCGACGAACAAAAAACAGTAAGGTCCCGGGAAGACTGCTCCCATGATTGTTCACTACAAAGTCCTTATGTTCGCTGAACATCTCTGGAGGTGACTGGCAAACATTTTGTTAAGTTTGTCTACAACAACGAAAATTTTTACCAAATTTCAATTACTTTAATTAACACGTTCGTTACGAACGCTCATCCAATGTGGAAAAGATAAACAACAACATAGTAATGTAAAGATAAGAATAAACAACAAATAAGAGGGAAATAAAGAGAATAACACGTAATGTAAGACAATTATGATAGAATACCAATATAAAAAAGAGGTGATCCCATAATCCCGGTAATGGCTTGATGGTCGCGGCACGGGAATTATACTAAAAATTTTTTTTTTTTTAATCCAATGTGGACGGTTCTCAAGGAGCACAAATTTATTTCTGCCCAAACTTACCCGCCTAGCGAATGAGTGATGTGGATTGCATTCCGAACTGGTGGGTCTTATGAAGTATCAGAGTGATTGATGTTAGCGTTGATTTCACTCTTGTTTCTAGCAGCGATTTACCCACCATACAAAAGTTGTGCTTTCAAGAAAAATTTAACATTAATAGATCTCAAAACGTATAAGTTGTAACGAAATGAAGAAGGAGCGCCGCAAATTGTGTCTCGCACTGCATATTTCTAGAACACGAGTTTACAACATATTACTAGTAGTGTAAATCAAATTTCAATTAGTGCAAAACTAATGTAACGACGGAAATATTGTAAAGTAGAGCCGTGGAGACGGAAAGGAAAGCTGGAAGTGAACTTTGAATCCCTAACCGGAAATAATTTTCTTAATTTTGACCTCAATTGAAACTGTAATTACGGAAGTCTTCAGTTAATATAATAAAGATTTTTTTTACAATTTCTCGTACCTTTGAGTCCAGATTAACTAACCTTTCAATCAAACAAAGATGAGATAAAAGATAATATGTGAACGTGAGTCAAATGTATGGTTTCTTCGCGATTCTTATCCGTAAATTGAGGTTCAAATGCAATAGATATGAAAAGGAGACTGTACCAGTGACTTCAGCATTAATCAACAGAAGTTCCGTGAAAACCGGTTTAATAACAATAAAAGAAAAATTTAAGACGAGTGTTAGTGATCTAGTGTCGCCATGTTTTCATCCACCGTCGCTCAACGAAACAAAGGGAAATGACACGAGAGAAATGAATAGCAATAATTCATTTCATTTGTTGTCTCTCCAGTACCTCGGCTGTCAGACCACTACCTTATGTTATAATGCACAATGTTGTATGTCATATATTTTGTTGTACAATTTGTTTACAATCCTTCTTGTCTCCAAATCTATAATGTCTTTTCCTTTCTGTTCTGTTTCAAACCGTTGTTTCAAATTCCACTCCCCTCCGGGTATCCTCTTGTCCAGTACTATTCTCGCTTTCTGTTGTTTCTGAATTATCTTTGCATTCGGTAATGAATAAGATATAGGAAGAATCAGAAATCGAATTTGCATCAACAAATATGATACTATATAGGGTAATATTGAAGTAGAGATACTTAATTGTGGCGCGAGTGAGCTGATTGTGAAAATAGGAGTTTTGATGTTAATTGAACTGAATTTGCAAATTCAGCCAATAAGACATCCTCCATTTCACCAAAATATAAAAACCTACTGAAATTTCTAAAGATAATCATACATGTACCATTGCAAATATATTCAGTTTTTCAGAGTGAAATGCATTACAAGAATTGTACTTAAATTAGAACAATTGTAAAATATATGGCATAGAATACAATATGAAGAAAGTAAAATATGATAACGAAATGAACTGTGGTTGGGATGACATCTCATTGTATTACTTAAAGTGATTTCTGTCTAATACACGCTTAAGAGATATTTGCTTCTTTTTTTAATACGAGAGTCTTCTTAATAAACCAGCGACAAGTACGGTAAGTACGTGTTTTGGTAAAGTTATTTTAGAATTACAATTATTATGGCAAATTGTAGTAATATATTTAACAATGAGTGCTGAAAAGAGTTCCACTTGAAAAAATAAAGAAATATTTGAACTTATGTACCGACTAATTAAATGTAAATAAAATAATTTCATAAATGAAAGTTGCCAAATCTTTTATATATGTGAAATTATTTTATTTACATTTAATTAGTCGGTACATAAGTTCAAATATTTCTTTATTTTTTCAAGCGGAACTCCTTTCAGCACTCATTGTTAAATATAATACTAAAATTTGATTACTAAAAATATTACTAAAAACTGATAGAAAAAGGTCCTTGTGATTGTGGGAGACAATGCAACAGATTCTGACACTTTTGTAAAAATGTACTCATTGCATCTTTGATTTTTGAAAAACATTTCACTGATCCTCCATGACATGCCAATCAAGATTTTAAGATAGATTTTAATTGTAAAACATAATACTTTTTGTGGAACTTGTGTTTCACTAGATGGAGTCTGCATTCACATCATTGAATCCAAACGATTTTCTATTCCGTAAAGAGTTGAGTATTCATCCAAAATGGAAAATTACTTTAAAACAACTGTTTTCACTCTTTCTTTCTCCCTTTTCATTACAAGTAAAGATACCTAGGAATGTCTTATGGCTACAATATGTACTTCATGAAGCACTAATGTAGGTACGAAAATTTATGTTGAAAAGGCATTTTTCCTGGCTTTAGACTAAAATGTTGCTGTGGATCAACCTATTATATAGTGAATAGAATTTTAGAATTATTGAACATGACCTAACTTTAAAATACTTTATTTCATTTGCAGTTTTGTTAACTGCTTTTTAGATAATACATTTATTCATTTCTTTATTTATTTGATTGAAAATGAAACAGAGTACCACATACATTTTATGAACGTACAGAAGTTTAAGATAAGAACATAAAAATACTTTCAACGTTATTTTTCAATTCAAGTAAAGATGAAAATTATATTTTATAATTGTCTGGCTGCGCTACAAACTGGCTACATAAAATACAACAGCGTAAAAAATGTGAGAGCTCCGAAATTGAATATATTTAAATATTCAATGGATTAGCATTTCACGGATAGGAACAATTACACCGTTCTTAATTTATGTACCAACCGCCATGTCTCTGGTGATTCAATTAATTCAATAACGAATATATATATATATACCATATTTTATTTAAAATTATATATAACATATTTTATTTAAAAAAACTCATAATCAAATAAGAACAACAATTATTTGATTTTTGACACAGTGTTTATTGTCTTAAAATGAATTAATTACCTATAAAAAATTAACATTTAACATATTTCATTTCCTCCTTATTCGCTATCCTATTATTATTTCTTGAAATATATACGATGATATATTGTCTTGATCATATGATATATTGATTCGTCTTGATTAGAATAAGATGAAATATTANTATTTATTATTATTACTATTAAAAAAGTTAAAGAATTTCCTATGTGTATAAATTTAATCTTAAATCACTCGAACGTAAGGAAACGATTTGACAGATTATTATCAAAAGGTCTTTCATCCTATTTTACCTGTGTTGTATACAAATAGTAAAGTTCGTTTAGTTATGTCTAAAAGCATCTTGTCATTTCAATAACAATCAATTACTTACTAAAACTGATTTTTAAATTATTTTTGCACATTGGGTACTTATACTTTCAATATTATTATTTACATTCCTGCAATGGAATATTAGATTTAATCTTCCCTCATGTTCATTGTTTTACCCTGCAGAATTCATTACTCATCCTGAGTAAATGACAATAAAACACGAAGCGTAATCATCGCGTATTAACGACCGCCATTCCCTGCACATTATTTGCACACAAACCAATTCGACCTTTCTACTTCTCATTTCTATTACTTCTTCATTTGCCGACACCTTTCATAACTTCCATTCTCCTCCGGTAGTCGCTACCGTAAGTTTGCACATTCACCCTCATAAGCCATTTCTTCTTCTTCTTCTGCTTCCGAGAGAGCACGCTTGCATTGCATTATAAGCAATTCTTCAGCGACAATTTGCTTTCTCCTCCTCCTCCTTCTTTCGTCATAGTGCGCGGCTTCACCGCATCGCTGCGCTGGTGTTGCAAGTGAAAGAGTATTCAACTTGCGCAGCGTGGTGTTAGGTAAAATTTCTAGTGGAGTGATCCACCCAGTAGTTTGCAAATGTCATGTTTATCCTCTGACATGGAACGCGCAGTTAGATTAAGAGCTCATATAATGGGTCTTGAATTAACTACTTCAACGATTTCCTAGTCGAGTCGTTTTGTAGGGATAATAGAAATTACATTCTCGTAGTTCTGGGTTCACATCGTTATGGTATTATGAGGTTTGTTCCAATTGTATTTTAGTTCTGTTACGTCAAGTTCTATCACATTTTCCTACTCACTCATGCTTATTTTACAGGTTCCAGGATATATCGATGGAGAAGGAAAATCTTATTTTTATTTTTCGAACACAAGTTTCAACATCGAGATAACGAGCATGGAAAAGAATCATTTATACAAGTCCCTTGGTGTTCTCACATAAGGAATCTTGGTGTCACTTTCACTTCTTCACTTCAATTGGATAAACACGTAGCTAACGTAAGTAAGAAAATATACGCTTATCTTCATGTCCTTAAACTTATTCATAAACTTCTTCCAACTTCAATTAAAAAAAAGATTATATTCTCACTCATAAACCCTCATCTTGATTACTGTGACGTTCTTTTCACGGATATGAGTATTAGTCTCGCAAACAAACTTCAGCTTATTCAGAATTCTTGTATTCGATACATTTACAACTTAAGAAAATTTGACCACCTTTCGGGTTTCTATCACTCAAATAAGATTTTACCATTACATAGTAGGTGTAAATTACACAGTCTTGTATTGCTTTACCAACTACTATCTACGAACAGTCCTTCATACTTATTTGAGAGTTTTAAATTTTTAAACTCTTTTCACCTTCTGGAGTCAAAACATTCTGTACCCAAACATAAGTAAGGTTTTTACAATAACTCTTTTACCGTAGGAGTAGCTAGGATGTGGAATTTTCTCCCTATTACTATCAGGAATAGTTCTACAATACTCTCTTTTAAGAAACAGGTTCTTACCATGTATCTCGGAATCTCTCTACAAGTAGGCTTGTCCAGGCAAAGATTAATGTAGAAATTCCATAAAACTCTAATAGATAAAATATGTCTAATGTTTTGTCATTTATTTATTATTATTATTATTTTAATCATAGAAAGTATTGATTTTTGTTATGTAGTATACGTTATTTTGTATGTGCCCTTAATAATAAATTTATCTTATTTAACCATAATATGATTTAAAAACTATTAAATATGTATTAAACAATATAATTTATTTGGTTAGTCCTAATATTAAACTGCAATTCAATATAAATAAAAAAGTTATATGTTACAATATTACTGTGCAATAATAAATTTAGATATGTTTAATGTTATTATGAAAATTTATGAAAATAATATTTGATAATTTATGATAAACATGTTATGAAGATTTAAAGTCATAAATGTAAGTTTTTATTTTGTAATTTAAAATAGAATGTAATATTCTTCGCGACAAATTGTAATATTATATGTTGTAAAAGATAATTTTGCATTTTATTTAATTATTATGTATCACAGTTTGTAGTATATTATCTAATATTTGTTCGGTCTTCAGCAGCCATCCTAATTGAGTTTTTTTTTCTCGGTTTTTCTGAATTGCTTAAGGTTAATACCGGGATGATACCTAGTTCGATCCCCAGAGTATAGTAATTTGCTAGTCCTCTCGTGGTATAATTTTATGTTTATGAATATATTAATGTATGTATTGTTATTTGTTTTATTATCATGTTTTTGTTTTTTGACAGTGGTAAGGCGGAAGAGCAGGCCTGGTGGCTTGAACCTAACCACGAAATAAAAGTTTACCATTATTATTATTATTATCATTATCATCATTATTATATTGTGTAAAGATTAATCAGCAAGTTAAAAATATAAATTAACTGTCTATTTTATTTGTCTATTTATTTATTTTTGTTCGATTTTTACATACACATATTTACATTTCGTAATTACCTCAAAATTACAATACTTTTCCAAAAATAAATTTAAAAAATCAAAAAAAAAAACAACCCTTGAAAACTTGAAAACTGCTAAACCAGATTTGGGCCGTACCAGTTAATATGTGTAGATATATGGAGTTCCAAACAGACGTCCCGAAATCCGTGAGTATCCGTGAGTATACAGATGTTGCATATGTTACATGTCACATTCAGAGGCTGGGTTTACTGAATAACCCTATTTCGTAATTAACTGGTGTCAATTTCTGTGAGATGTGATAATGGTGACTTAACGACTAACGTAAGAACATCACTAGGGGTTCAACAGGGTTATGTACTATCGCCTAAACTATTTGTTCTGTTCATCGATGATATTATGGGAAAGCTGAATCAGTCGGATATTATGGCACCGGAAATAAGTGGATCATGTGTCCCTGGACTTCTTTACGCCGACGATCTAGTTATCTGCTCGAAATCAATAAAGGGTCTCCAAGAAGGTCTAAACACACTTGAAAAGGTCTGCTCGGATCTTTCACTAAAAGTCAATCTATCGAAAACCAAGATCATAGCGTTCAAAAACGGTACAGTGTACAGTAAAAATTAAATTTGGACATTCGGAAACCAAGAAATAGAAAGAGTCAATACCTTTAAGTATTTAGGAATTAACATCACTATGAACGGGTCATGGAACTCGCAAATTAAAACTGCACGCGTAAAAGGCATAGCTGCTCTCAAAATAATAAACCAAATGAGATACAAAATCCCTGAGTTCCAAGTCAGTGTGTGTGATAAAGTGTTTCGTGGTGCACTTACGCCAGCCATGACATGGGGCTTAACTTGGGGACTGGCGATTACCCGTTAATGCAACTAGAAATTCGTTAAGAGTAAATACCAGTGTACAGTATGCACAGCACATGGCAATCAAGGGTTCTTTTAGCGGCGCATGGGCCCTCTTCCCCGCCAATATAATACAATAAATCTCTAAATATTGTATTCCTGTTTATGTATATGTAAATAAAGCCCATTTTCATTTGATTTGAATGAACTGACCACATCTTTGAGTGTCGTATATCCGAAGCCTTTTCTGTATCTTCCATTCTCTAGCAAGATCAAAGCCAACTACCGCTTTTGTTGGGTCACATATAATAGTATTGTGGTCCACATCTATATCACTGTACTGGTCAGTATTTTCTTATCTCAATAAATCCTGCCTCTTTTGATTCGTAAAGGAAGATTAATAAAAGAATTATTGTTGAACCAATAATATTTACTGGGACGCCTGAACACAATTACGACATAGATATTTATTTTTAAATTACTGGGGTGTTCATTTCGAAAGCGTCGTATTATTTTATTGGTCAGTCAGAGAGAGAGGACTATTTTCTTGCCGGAATTGATATTTTCACTTGAAATATAATTACTGGTGTGTTTTGCTCTCGCAATGAATTCGAGGCCTCCAACTAGTTTCTGAAGATTGATATTCATTTTCTTCATATTTAGATATGTGTACTGATCGTTGGAATTCAATGAAATTCACGGGATATGTTGATTTCGTAATACTTTTTCTCACTGAATTTTGAATTTCTTAAATATTTTGTTTAATTTGACGGCTTTGAACAATTGTTTCATTGAGCTTTCAGTGCGGAAATGAAAGTGTGATACAGGCCATGAACCATGATGTTCTTTCGTACTTCATTTCCATGTAATAAAGTTTTTTCGGTGATGAGGTTGAAATGCAAAAATATTTTACATACGACGTCGTCGATTCTCTTAACCACCAAAGTGGAGAAAACAGATTCGTGAGTGTCAGAGCAAATTGTTCATTAAAAAGTCACATTACTTTTTTAGTGCTCGCGCCATGTTTTACTGATTGTGAGTTTCGCAAAGAAATTGGATGGCTATTTAATAAATTTTTTTAAAGAGTATACTTTATATCATTGTATTTTCGTATAAGAATATTAGAAATATATGATTTATACATTTTTAAATTATAAAAGATGAAACTTTACTGGTTGTTTCCATGTGGACGTATTACGGAAACTGTGATTCATTTATCGTTGATTATACACAGCAACAAAAAACGATATTTTATATATCATCGAGGAATTTTATTATATTGCTGCTTATGATGAGAGTAGGTTTTTTTCTGGTGAAAGGAATATTGCTTTAGTCAGAGTCGGAACAAATTTTCAGTTCTCTTGTAATATTACAGATGGTTCGTTTAGTTTCTAAAACGGATTGGTTACAGCGAAAGAGTCTCTGTGTGTCCAGATGTCATCAGCTCCCGTGGCCTCTTATTAAATAGTTGCAAAGAAATATGTCAACATTTTTAGGTATTTACAGAACAATTTATTTCAATTAATTCGATCTTAGTTGATCTGTAGGTGATGGAAATATATTGTTCATTGCGTCTTTTCTATACCTGTATTGCGTCATTAACACTTTATTACATTCTTGTTACGTTTATCGTCAAACTCGAAGTACCATATTTTCAGTTTTATTAGTTGAGATTACTTTTTTGAAACTCTTAAATTTTCATTCCTTTTATGGGATTATGTTTGTCATTATTTCTAGCCAACCCAAACATGAGACTAACAAGCCAGCTCAGCTAGTCAGCAGCATGTCTTTTCATTAAGCGTCTACACAGAAATGTTTTGCCTCATAATTACTGCGATTTAGTTATATTTGAAATAAGGGAACCAATATGATGGAAATATCACCAGACGCGACAAAATGTATTAGGTTTTAGTGGTTTAATATTAATCACACAAAGCATTGGCGGATACAGGATTCTTTTAGGGGCGAGGGGTTGTTTTAAAGTCTGGGGATTCGGAAAGTTTTCGAAATTTAGGAACAAAATGATAAGAGATAGATGCAAAATGATAATTACCGTAAGTTACTATTCTATAAGACTATTTCTTTCTATATGATATAAATGTGTTCTTATGTATCAAAACTTTTTTTTTCACAAAATATAACAATATTTTAATTTTTCCCCTCATTTCTGTGTGTGGGGGGGGGAGGAGGGGTTATGAGTTAGGACACCCCCGCCATAGATTGTAACAATTCAGTCATTTTTACTTTATTATGTCCGGTATTTAATATTTTTTACAAACCCTTCCGAAAAGATGGGTACGGGATATTCCCGAAACATAAACAATATGTTCGAGTTTTCATATACTTTCACAGTCATATGTCCCAATTGACACATCTTCGATCTACACCAAGATGTGATGATGTATTGCAAAGATGGCGGGATAAAAGAATGAATAATGTGGATGAATGATATCGCACAAAACTCTCATTTAAGACCTTTCGGGGTAAAGGATACGAAGGGGTTGACGTCAACCAGGATTATCTAATTGCATAATGAGAATTTCTAATATTGATTACTAAATTATTTCGTTAAAGCTAGATACGATGTTAAAGCTAGATACTATGTATGTGCTAGATGAAGTATGTCATAACGACAGTTTTGAGTTAGAAAAGAAAGCCTCTTATTTAGGCGTTAATATTACTGCAACATTTGTGAAATAAAATTGAGACTATAAAATCAATTCGGGATTGGTGGAAAGAGACATGATTATTTCAATTTTGTATCACCTTCAATAATTTACCGTTAGAATAATCCTGTTTAGCGTAACAATCATGCAAATTTAAGATATGGAATTTAAATTGTTTTTTTTTCTTTTCATTTTTTGTCACTGTTATTAAAAGCACGCAGAACGCATATTATTCGGTGTAAATGTGGTAAAATCACTAATTCATCCAACGGGCTTTCTTTCGTGAATTCACCTGAAAGCTTTTCGACATACGAGACGAATAAGTTACTCGACCAACTTTCAGCATCACCGCTGGAGATAGGGTCATTGTCCGCACTGACCAAGTACTGATCACAAGGTAATTTATGAGCATCGTTTCTCTTACCTTCACCTTACACCATCCATTACTCTGTCTCCTCTTCCTTCTCGTGACCTTAGAACCAGGCCCATATTTACCATTCGGCTCACTAAGCATCAGGCTAAAGCGCAACATTTTGTAGAGACTCAAAATTTTAAGAAAAAATATTAAAAGTTAATGTTTTAAAGTTTATAATAATGCAGATGTATTATTATAATCATTAACACGCATGAAATATAGTGATAAAATATACAACATTGGAGAACATGGGAATCGGAAAAGAACACCTTAATCTTGCCAAAAGTTCTAAATAAACACGTATATTTCAAAAATATAAATGCAAATTACAATTTTTGTTATTGAAAAATAAAAAAGCGAAATATTCATTTTCAAAACTTTTAAACATGAAAATGTATGTGGTGTGAGATGGCGGAAGTTGAATGGGGTTGGTCATTGACTCATCTTAAATCCACTGCCATTGAAATAAGAGCTCCACGGGTGACAATGAAATTAAAGAGTATCGTTATTATAAATATGGAATTTTTATTAGTTGATTTATTTAGTTTCGACAAATAAGTAATATTTTGGGATTAATTAAAGAATTGAAAACAGTACATGTTTGTTAAATAATTGTTCCATTATAAGTATTGAGAGTAAGATTTGTTAAATACGCTATGGATATTCTTTACTCTTATTTTATTTTTGCTCTTCAACTGGTTAACTTCGGACTATTCAGAAAACGCCAGAATACTTAGTGGATCGTTGAATCTTATTTTTGGAAAATCTGATAATTTTGTAAAATTTTGAAAACTTCCTATTTTTTTTTTCAATTCGTTACAACTTTTACAGGTAAAAGTTTTTATTAATATGACGACTTGTTTCTTTCTTTTGATACAAACTTTATAAAAACTAATTGAGAATATAATTTTCTAATTTTTCGTTTATTCTAATGAACTTTCTGTAAATTTCACAGTTTTAGTGCTCGGAGTACGCTTTGTGAAGTATGTCGCGTTACAATTTTCTCAAGGATGTTACACTCTACATCTTAAGCTCAATTTTCAATTTTGGGTCAAATGTTCACTAATAGCTGATGGAAGAGTCTCATTTACTTCTTCTTACAGCTTGCAAGCACATGGGGTGTACATGGTGAGTAGAATATAAATCCAAAAGTGTATATTTAGCTTTTTGTCTTCCATTATGTTTATTTTTCTTTATATACTCAGGATTAAGTATGCCTTATATTTACGCAATTATTTGTACTAGAATATACAAACCATTTATTCCGAAATTCTTAGATAATTGTTTATTTATTTGGCAATGTGATCGTTCTCAAAATACATATTTATACATAAGAAAATTTTGTATGACCTATTATAAACAAATTGATGTATTTTACTTCTCAACGTCTCAATTATAGATCTATTAACGTATAAGCTCGTGATATCTGGATCAGTGCTTGGTTAATACTGAACAACATCAACATATAAACTGCAAGAGAATGCCAAAACTAGTGTACTTAGATTTTAATAGTCTTGCATGACTAGACGTCTTTATAACTTATGCAAATGCATAGTTTGTGAATGGGGTAATGGGGCCGTTTGTTGCACGATCTTGATGTCTACTCGTACGAATCATCATCAGGTTTTCATGTCACTCACACCATGATACTGTAATCTGTTTATTATTTCGTTATTATATTTCCTCTGATCTGCCGAAAAATTTCATATTCGAGGAGTTGAAATATTCATTTTTTCACAAGATATATAAAATCGACAAGGGTGTAATATAAATATGTTTTCCGTAATATATCAGGAATATTGTACGTTTATTCCAGGATTGTAACACATGATATGAAATATTAGCGAAACATCATTCTAGGAGCAAAGTCACAACGTAAATTCTAAGTAAAGATTACATGCGTATTTTCAAGAGGTGGAATGCCTTCATGATGAGACGTTTGAAGTGGAGTACTAATATTACTTTATGGTGGAACATAATCAGGAGATCATTTTCTCTTGTGTAGCTTTCCGGGACTTGATGTAACCCCGCCAAGTGAAGACACAACCTTGTCCATCAGTGCAAGCGTGTCTCTGAACTACGTCAGTTTTAACAGTATGCTGTCCTGAAATTGTCTTGATTTTCACTAAGAACCCAACTAACCCATCTCACTTCGTTATAGTAATTTTCATACAATTTGATTCCCTTAACAGATTCTAATGTTATAAATTATCAGTGCTCTTCTTGTATAGGTGAACACAAATTTTAAAATTAACAGTCTTCAATAGATTCAGAGAAAGATGTAAAACTTGTTGTATTGCATCTTTAATTGCAATGGTACAAAGTACGTTATCTCTAAAATCTCGATCTCTATTGTAAAAATAATTTATTCACTCGATAGATTACAGACGGCGAAGAAATAGCCTACATAAAATTCGTTAGGACGGCGAATGAATGTCCGTGGACTTTGTGAACTTATAGGTTTTTGAGTGTAAATGAAACTCAACATATGTTATTTTCTTCATAATTCCTTTTACACTTAATTTCAAACGAATGATTATTTTTTTTTTTTTTGGAACAGAGGTTTTGCTAACTTTATGGTCGTCGTGGACGCATCATTCGCGTTTCAACTTCATGCAAAAACAGTTAGAGACCTTGTCGGTTGGTTGATTGGTCAGTCAGTTACCGATTGCATAAGAAACTAGATAAGGAAGGTCATTGGCATGATGTAGTAGCAGGTGCATTATATCATTTCCGGTCAATACTTTTTGGTTCGAGTTAATTGTTCGATTAACTAACCATCATTCATTTTTTATATGGGAAACGGGTGGTAGTGCAAAATACCTTGAAAGGAATACTTGAAATTTGGTCCGCGGAGACTATATAAAATGCTTTCGACAGTTATTCAAAACTCAAGTTAAACATTCTATAGATTATTTTCCTCCTTTTCGACTTTATAATTCAACTATAATTTATTTTTAATTGTTTTTCTCAATGTCATCTTAATAAGAGTGACTTCTTTATCCATGTTGTTTTATGAGTGTTTTACGTGTTTGAGCGAAAGAAGGGAAAGAAGCTTTCTCACTCTTTTTCGCCAGTTCCGCATGAATAAATTATCTTCTACAATAGTTTACTTTCTCAATACCCAGTACTCTATTATGAAACTATATATCATCTTAACATCTTCAAATTTGTCTTATTTGGACAAAGTTGTCAATGAATATTTCCTGATATTATGTACGTTTTTGTTTAATTTTTCATCCCTCTTAATTTTTGGTTAACCTTTTGCTTGACCACAGAAATGTTTTTTACAAACCTTTTCTCAAACACAGTTTGTGGATGATCAAACTGAAAAATACCTCCGAGTAACTCCGATGTAAGTCCGAAATTAAGAAGAAATTACACGTAAGTGTTCATTAGGATTTATTCTCCAAACCATATTTGAATCCGGTGTTTTCCCTTACAATATTCTCAAAAATTTTATTTCAAAAATCAATATTTTGTGTTTGAAATATTTGGTATTCAAATATCAATACTGCATCCATTAATTAAAATTACAGTGTAGATAAATGAAGAAATTCCTAAGCATTGGAATGAAGGAATAGTTTGTCTAATATTTAAGAAGCGTGACTAGATTACATAAGAAGAAAAATTGCATGAACTATAAATTACATGATGGTAACCGTGCTCAGTATAAACTGTTAACAATTGTATTACAGATTACAAATTATACAAGATCACCTTAGTGAATTTCAGAGAGGTTTTCAACTATACAGTAATCAGTTTAGACAAATATTTGAGAAGTTTTATGATCGTACAATGTTTTATATAATTGTAGACCTCCAGCACTTGAGCAATTGCATAAACCTAATCGATATATTTCCATTCCAACACGTGTGTTTGATTTTGCCCAGAACCATGTGGGGACGGTGCAATGTTTGAAATGGAAGTAATCAAATGTGTCCCATTTTAGATACCCTTTTTGCCCCACTTTATTTTACATTTCTTTATGTTGGCAGTGATACAGAAAGGTCTCTTATTACCCCAAAAGGGTAAAAGAGGGTAAAGATTTTTCCCAAGTTTTTTTTACACACTTTTAGGCTAAAAATGCTATTGAAAAATACGCCAGAACAATTGATAGAGATTCATTTAAGAAATTAAATTTTTATAAATTTATTTAACAATTTTTAGATAAATACTATACAATAAATGATATAAATAATTTAAGACTTACGACCGTTAACGGATGAACAATATATATTTTGTTATTTAAAGGTACACTTCGTTTCGACTTTTATGTTGAAGTGGTCGTCAATTGGTATTACATACTCGTATTTTTCAGAACCTTTAACATATTAGGTATCTTAATTCTATTCCATAGTTAATATATTATTTCCCTTTGCGTCTCTAAATCACTCGGGGTTTCTCCTCGCTTCACCAACAACTCTTACTCACCAACCAGGACTAGATTCATTCTTCTCACATCATAAAATTTTGATTAATATTCATCAAACGGGATAGATTTGACTAGCAGACTACCATTCATCTAGATACTTGGACGTGTTTATAAAAAATGTTCACGCGTTGATATGAATCAGATCCAATATGTTGCTTCTTACTGCCTCAATCAACACATTCTTTGACATTTTTGTGGTTTTGGTTCCTTTACAGCATAGGCAATAGTTTTACGCTAGTAACATCTGGAACCCTTTTGGTCGTATTACGATATTCATGTTTTCTCTTTTCCCTCTTATTCAATTAAAGTAGTTCTCTTGTGGTGACTGTAAATACTTGGATAGGCGGATGCTGCCCACTGGCCGTGGCTTCGCTCTGGCCGAGTTAAGTGGGCAGTTGTAAATTGTTTATGCGCAACGTTGTCGTGGCCCTTGTGTTAGATACGCTTGGTTGCACTCTGAAGAGACATTTTTCTAAATCAGCCTCTAAGTGGTGTAATCCCAATCTAGAGATTTAGGACTTTCCCAAGATCAAGAAGGGTTTTGGCAACGTGCTTATTGGGACGTTCATGAAGAGAAGGCGTTTGTATCCTTTTTTGAGATTACCTTGACATTACTTTCTCGGAGTATGTGCTGGATACGCTTGAACAGGCTCTCGTGAGAGAATGATACGTTGATTCTGTACATTATCTACAATACTTGATCAAAGACCAGTTGGTTAAATAATTTGTGGAGTAGTATTGTTTTACTTCTTGTTAAACACTTCAGGTTTGAGTGATGTCAATGAAATCCATACCGAAAACATTTAGTATTTAACGTAAATCTGAAATTTAAAATTTGGAAGCAGGAGTAAACCATTATTCTCTACTAAAATATATGTATCAAATTCTTTTACCCAAACATTTGGAAGTATAGGGGCATTTTTCATAACCCTCTGTGATGTATAATATTGGCACATTTATCTTCGTTGGTTTAGCTTCATGACTCTCTTTTGCGTTCTCTAAACATTTGATAATATTGACTAAACTAAAATACCTAAATATATTATTCCAGTTATTTTGAATGTTTCAATAACTTTAAAATCGATTTTAATTGTGATTTAACCCTTCCATTGGGAGCATAAATTGTACATTGCTGTAGTTTTTACGTCACGTTGTACTAAAGAACATCCATCTACAGACAGTGCCGGTGCACTCATTCAAAATTATGGCAGTGTAATGTGGAATATCCGTATCATTTTGGATCACTACGAAGCTTGATTTGTACAAGGATGTTGTTTACTATGACGTGACGTCACATAACGCTGACTTAAGCTACAAGTTTTTCCAACCACACGATTAATGTTTGAATTTAGCACATTAAAAAAAAGAAAAGAAAAAATATGAAAATTTTTATTGTAAGAAAATGATTTTTTTCGCATTTTTTGCTTCTAAAGTCATTAATAATATATTATATATAATTCAGATACAGAATTGAATGAGTAAATGACGAAGCGTATTTTTGAGACAAGTGAGATTGTGTATCAGTCCAAAGTGAACATGGAACTATGATATCCCTCCTCCTGATCACCTCATCAGTGAGAGGAGCTGGTTAATTGCAGAGTAACGGGCGACGAGGAGCAGTGGGACCTCACCGCTACTTCTCTCCGTGACCTAATTAGCAATGTGCCTTAGTCTCCGACATAGTGAATCCTGTTGGGCGAGTCCCGTTGGCGGCGACATCAAATAGCGCTTGAGTGGGATGCTGTTCTTAATCGCGTTGCGTCATCGAGGTTACAATAGGATATACCTGTATTTTATTGAAAGTGAATAATTCATAACTAAACTTGTAATATTCCGGGTAAATCTCTACTTCTCGAATTCCTGGTCAGAATGGTTTTTCGGTGCTGATTTATGTTCATAATTTTTAATGACTGATAGAGCATTTATCGATATCTACTAATATCCTAACTGCACAACAACCTTAAATTTCAATGCAACACTCGAAAATCCTCTAGTATTTTCCCCCTAGAACTGAAGGAATACTAATGAATTGGGATATAGAGGGGGCACGATATTCCAACGTCATATAGTTGATCGAGACCACGTTAGATCTGTCAAAATCTTTTCAAAATGAAGCATACACCGGAAATGGCAAAATCTGAAAACTTAAGAGATATGATACACACGTTGTTGGACGCGACCCTTCATTTATCTTTCATTTTTGCTTCTAAATATTCTTGTTTTCGAGGAATTAAAAAAAATACATTCGTCTATCCTTGTTTTTTTATTTCCCATATATTAAACATAATCATTCCATGAACCCCTATAAAAAGTCATCATACAAAGCACGACCGATAACTGCACATAAATAATTAATGAACTTCCTTTGGAACAAAGTGTTTACAAAGAGATCCTCCCAAAGAGAGAGACATCTACAACCAGCAAAAAAAGAACAATCTGTAACTGCTAACTGGTGAGTTTTGTCCTCTTTTTGTAGTCGGTTGAAATAAGAAAATATGAAGTAAATATGTGTCATAAATAAGAAAAAAAACTTGGAACGCCGTTAAAAAATGAAGTAATCTGGAAAGTGTAGTGGAAAATATTGTCAGACATTATAAAAGAACCATGAGAAAAAGAAATCACAATTGATAGTACTATACATATTAATCCTCTTTCAAAGCCCCAATGTTTGACCTGTAACCTATTATTCCCAGAAGTATGTCCGTTTGCTTTGTTATCTATGCATAGGTGTCGAAGATGGATGATGAGTCAGACACCTCTTCCTTAGTGACAGGGGAATTACTGTGGATGACCTCCGAGATGCACTTGTCTCATGATACATAAATAATAGGGAGGGTGAATGATGGATGGAGTCATGAGATAGCAAGGAAATTGAAGTACCCAGCGAAAATCTGCTCCCAGGTAAGGTCTACACTAATTGGGTCCACCAGAAAATGAGTTTCTCTTGCAAAAGTTTCATATGAAATGGGAAGCAAACGAATAAATAAATAAGGAAATGTTTCGTGTGAAAATATTAATTGTATTCGTATAAAATTATCGGAAAGTTCGAAATTTACACACACAAAAGAACGCCAAAAATACTCTAACTCACAGTGCGCGTATTATTCGTATTTAACATAAGAAGCGTAAATCATTAATATTTTATTTTACTATGATAAAAAATAAATTTTGCGAAATAATAGAGTCATTAACATGAAATTTCTAAAGATCGCGTCATTACTTTCACCGTCATTTTATGCATTATCTCTAAAAATTGGTACATTCAAAATATTCTTTATTTCTATCTGTGAAAATTGGTACCTTCAAAATATTCATGATTAATTTCTTTTATTCAATATGGTACTGCGGCAACCTGATTTGTATCGATGTACCTTCAAAACCGGTCGGTCCAATCCTGACGATTTGTCTATGTTGATAATAGTGTGGTTTTCGCATTATGATTTCATCTAGATATAAAATTCATTTTGTTAACTAAACTTTTTTTACAAAGTCAGAATTACCTTGTTTAAGATCATTACTTCATGATATTTTATTAATTCATGCTAGAAGGTAGAATATTAATTCTAGTTAAATAGTTTTCGTTCAATAACATGTTGTGAGACCGATTAATTTAAAAAATGATTCTTGGACTGCATGAAAAGAGCAACATTCATGAATAATATAACTACACTAACAGTATTATTGATTTCGGAGATGTATTGAATAAGCCTTGAACACTTGCTCGCTCCTCATTTCTAAAAGCGTCCTTGCATTGATGGGGAGTTGTATTCAGCATTGTCGGGATTGTTTACGACTTGTGCGAAACCCGAAACAACTTATTCGTGTCTCCCTAAAGGAATAGTTTTTCCTGAAGTGTCTAACGAAAATAATTCTATAATTATTATATAACCAATAAGTAGTTAAATTTTCCTCTTGTGAAAATAAAATGGTAAAGACAAATTGGACCTACGTAAAAAATTTAAATAGAGCTTTCAAATCAGAATACCAAATATAAGTTATCTTATTTAGGATATCGTACGATCTAAGAGAAGTGTAGACTATTTTACTGTTTCTATTTTGGAATAATTTATATAAAGTTTGAAATCGAACAAGGCGTTTAACTTTCTGGCACTATCGTTTATTATTGCAAACTTTCGGTATTCGTTATGCACGTAGAAATAATTAAGAAATCATCTTTATGTAAAAAGCATTATACGTATCTTCATCCACATAAAATATTTTTATTATGAGATTAATGATGGAAGAAATAACTCACTTTTAAATAAATTTTGGTGGAGTAACACTTGTTTAAAAAGTTTCTTTACCTAGACGAATATATAAGACTGTGCCTAATTTATTCATAATTTTATAATAAAAAATGAAATTATTAACCTTTATGTAATCTTAATAGTCTATTCAGGTACGAATGATTTGTTTTTACGTACGAAACTCTCCTAATTTTCGAGGAAATTTTCTTTTTATTTTGTTAGAAACAAATATAAAACATTGTAATAAAAAGAAAATGATTTAGCAAAAAACCAGTACCTTTGAGCAATGCATCAATTCTTCTTTTACTCGTGTCCATTTATTTATTTATTTTTCGTCTGATGACGAGGTTCTGGTGATGAGGTATGCTTTTCCACCTAACCGTGAAATAAATGTGGGAATTGGAAACGAGAGATGTTAGGTTGCTGGGAATTTGTGACTCCGAATCGACATTTGTCTGGACTAGATAAGGGAAACCCTATCTAAAACCCTCAACTAGTTCTGCAGAGCAGGGTTTGAACGTACGCTCCCTCAATACGCTACCACTAGACTACCGTATCTGTAGTCTAATTAAAAGACCACGTGAGAGAGACTGAAAATTAAATGTCATTGTACGAAGATAAAAATATGAAGCGTAAGAGAAACATGAATGGGAATGCATTTTGCAATAAGGAGATGGTTACTATTTGTAAAGTGCCAGTCATCTCTTGACTGAATCACCTCTCCAAGTAATTTCCCGTTGCAAGCAGCAGGGTTATTCTACAGAGCGTGAATACTTCTCGTTGTGCGACCCATCATCGTGAAGCCTGTTCAAGATACAACCCTGTTTCTTCATTTTCTGAGTCACGCCTCAGGCGATAATGTAATTACCGTATTTCACGATGAAAATGAATACGTGATCTGTGTGTTAGTATTCACCGTTAAGGTAGTTCTGGAGACAGAGGATAAAACATTTTTAAATGTTTAAAATTTTGTATAAATAGACTAGATAGTAGTGTATGCTGACATCGATTTTAGTATACCTTACCGGTCATTTATCTAATACACGTATATGCAGTATTTCTTATTTAGATGAAATACATTGTCATTCATTAGAAAGGAATTCATTCTCGAAAATGAATTACTTAACGAGTCTTTTAAATAAATGGTTATTTTAATGATAGAAGTCTAAAACCTACATTAATCTTTAAAATATTTCATAGAGATCACCGAGCATTATAAAGATTCAATTATGTGCTTGGCTCTTCTACCCTACCTGTCTCCGTCACCTACGTCACGTGCATTCAGGTTCGTGGTGGACAGGCTGCTGGCGCAGGGTGGCAAGCGATTTTACAGTTTATAATGATTTCATCATATATTTTTTACTTACTAGATTGTCATCATAAGTTACTATTGTTTAAAAATAGGAAGTAATTGAAATATAAACTATACATGTATAATTACCTTTGATGCAGAAAAATGTTAATCTCTAGTGTCGTGAAGAGTGGTGCAAAGGGGGTAGACGCCAGGGTAAATTCCGTCATTCTTTGTGACTGACTCTTAGTACAGTCACATTCAAAAAAGTATCTCAGGGTTCTTTCGTGAGAGAGCACAAGAAACAAATTTTGTTATTACAATAGATAATAATCGTCCGTTAAATAAGACTCCATTTAAAACAGAAAGTTCTAAGTTTTGTGCTCCTCTTTACTTGGGCTGGTAGAGAATGCAAAACAAATAAGCCGTGCAAACTTTCAGCCAATCCGGATGACAAAATATGTGTGCCTCTGAGGTTTTAAATGGGATTTAACACAAGAAATCGAACTTTGAGCCATTTGAACGTAACATTATTATCCAACATTTTAACTTGAAAATGTATATCCTTCTAGGGTTCATCAAATACTAAATCAAATAGTTTTGTGAAAAAATAGTAAAATACTTTCAACAAATATCATTACATTTGTCTCATTAATAAAAATGACATTTCTCGGTGAAAGTAATGACAGTTCTGGTTTACCTGAGATATCTTTTCGTAAATTGAGAAAAATAATTTCACGTAAATAAAACACGAATAGTGGTCAACGAAAATAGACGCTGAAGACCATAGAGAAACTATAAAACGAGTGGCTTAAACATGGAAGAAGAATTTAAAGTAGGTGACGAAGAGTAAACGAAGTTGTATTGCAGATGGACCACTCATACTTGAACGTTAATGAAGTCCGAGGAGAAAAAACATTTAGAGCCGGAGACTTTCCGATAACATCAGTGAAAGTATGTCGCGGTCGTGACTCCACATTTACACAAAATGTCAGAATTATGAAATTTCAGAAAATAAAATTTTTCAGAGTTATGCAGTTTAAGTTCAGATTAAAGAACAATCTAAAATTACTCAGAGTTGTAAAATTATTACAGAGTAATAATATTAAAAATAATAATGACTTTTCTTGTTGTTTAACTTCAACTCTTTGCTGGTGTCTTTGCTTTATATGTATTGGGGGTTTTAGTTATCCGAGATCGATCTTATCTACATTAGGTAGAACATTTTTTTGTTTAATTGCTTTTCTTACTAAACTATAAGGTCTTTGGGTGGTGGTTTGGAAAATAATGAAGGTTATAATAATTATTGTTAAGTGCATCTAGACAATATAATAGTAAAAGATATGTATGATGTTAGTTTTCAATATAGTATTAATGAAATTGTAAGATCATTCATTATACATTTTTTATATTTATTTCTATGGGAAGTCAAAAAAGTTTAAAAAACTTTCTTGTGACTTGTCATTTATGCGGGGGATAGTTACCTTGACGAAAATTCTAAGTGGAAATTTTTTTTGTGTGTGTAAAACGATGATACTGCTAGTTGGAAATAAGTTTATATTGGTTGAATACAAAGTTATAAGTGTATTTTGAAATAAACCAATATGATTGAACTATTTTACGGAAAATTGTGATTTGAAAAATTTGGATTTTATGTATGTTGGTTTCTGCACCTGCTCACCATATTGAGTTTGTGTATGACACGATTGGTCAAATTATGAAATACGGATACCCGAATGGAGATATAATGGTGATGGTTCTGTTAATAAGAGTTGTAACTTGTAGACTTGTTGGGTTACTACAGCCAATCCGTGTTGAATATTCCGTTTCCAATTGTCTTGTGGGAAATCCGAAGTCGGGAAATCCGAAAATGGCAAGACCATTATTCAAAATTACTGACGATGAGAAACGTATGAAGGCTATGGAAATGTACATAACGCAGGAACAGACCCAAGAAGCTACGAGAGAAAGGTAGCTACACGTGGAATTGATTTAATTTACTTATTATAGTGAAATAATTTGTCCTCCAAGTGATCATAGTAGTTTGTAACTGTTTCTTTTTTATATGAAATATTTATTTTTTTCTCCAGTATAAGGTCAATATGCAGACTACCACCTATTTCACCTCAGCATGACTCTCCGCTGAGCCGCTAGATAAGTTCAAATGGGTTTAAGTTAAACTGTGCCCGAGTACAAATGTGCAGACCCGAATTTTTCCAGTTTTCCGAAAAAGAACAGAATTATTTTTTTGCGCACATAATTAGCACAAAATTATGGCGTAGAACTTTTAACCATAAGTCTTATTTCTTAATAGGTGGAGGTGCTAAGTATACGTTCCGTCAGCATCACCAGTTTTGTTTTCGATTTTTCTCTGGTTCCCGAATGAGCACATAATTATTCATTAGCGGACGAAATTAGCTCGTAATTAGCGCAAAATTATATAATAGTTCATTTCATTTTATAACAAAGTGGGTGTGCCAACTACACAGAACTATGCGAGACCCCAAGATCTAGCTGGGATAACTGAGGATCTACAGCACTATCATCCGCGCCGGTTTCTTGACAATCTTATGTACGAATCGACAACCAATACGTGCTGACCGGTGCTTGCTCCTGTTCTTATCAAGATGATGCATATAAAGATGATAATGATGATGAGCGATGAAAGAAAGATTATAAAATGAGTGAAATTCAATACACGAAAATTTCTGATTTCCTTGTGGAATCAAATCCATCAAATCTTAAAAAAGTAACTGCCCATCATTTAATGACTAATTTTCAAAAATTGCATAATATTAAGTTTAATCAACGTTGTCCTTTGAGTTATGAAAATGGATTACACAATTTATTTTGCCTGAAACTTGATAGACACAGACATAATTGTCAAAAACTTTGTCATAAAAACTTAAAAATCGAATTTTCTCCTAAATAATTGATTGTTTCATCCCGAACATACTCAAGTCTAATACTTTCACCAATACCATTTTCAAAAATTATTTTGTGCTCGCATTAGATTCAGACGACTCTGCTTGTATTATTGCCATTATATTTGTTCTGAGAGAATGCCATCAGTATTGGTTCATTAAAGAATTAAAAGTACATAGGGAATCTTGAAAGTTGCCTTCCCTGTTACATAAAACAGGGATCGTAAATCTGAACATTAATCTTTGATGTATTCATGTGAAGTAAAAATTCCGTTTGAACGAGCGTAAACTCATTGGTAAAAGGCGCGCATATTCAACAAACTATTTAAAAAAATCTTCCATTTGCATTTAATTAGCGGATGCTCCAGGAAGGTGGCCCCTCCCGAAGATTTTTTTCCTCAGTAAACTGAAAAATGTGTGTAAACAATAATCAGAAGATTACTCAAAATAATACTCTGTGTTTGTTTCTGCTTTTTATACATATATAAATCAGGTCTGAAATGAATGTTTGTATCTGAAATTGTTTTTTAATGAACTATTTTCTATTGTATCTAAAGGTGCAGAAAGAGGCCAAATTTTACAAAATTGTTATTACTATTAATCTAAGTAGTTGTAATTTTTCTTAGTACGAACCATTAACATTAAAACGATAATCAACATATGAACGTTTTCCTATTTTTCGATGTAACTTATGTAGCATGTGTTATATAACTAAGCGTGATTTTGGAATGGCACCCTCTGAAAAAATTTTCGGCCCTTGTGTTTAATGGATTAAATAAGACTATTGTGTTATTAACATGATTCTATCTGTGATACTACAAAAAAATATGGAGAGATATGTGGAAAACTGTAAGTGAAAGTGTTCATTTTCCAATGTGGGAGAGCAATGCACATGCAATGCTCAAGCAAAAAAGCGTCATATCTAACCAAATGGGTGAGAACGTTCGTGACACACAACAAATTACTCACTTCCATAAGTAATACGACATGAATGTTCTTTTTATTTTTCGATTGCACATGCGACGTAGAGAAAGTAATGTAATTGCTCCAGTTTGTTTTAGAAAAGCTTTTTAAAATATTGCAAATCTAGTTTATTCACGGTTGTGCAATGAAGCTTCGAATAGACTCGGGAAAACATACCTATCATGATTATTCTGCGTGCCCATACTTACTTTATTTTTATACCTTTCATTCTCAATGATTCAGTTATATATTTGCAGTGACACGAAAAGAGAAAAATGTTATTATCAAATCGTATTCCATATTAATACAAAAGTAAATGATAGGAGTCAATACTTGAAGTATCTGGATTTTAGAGCTATCTTTAACGAGAGTTCTTGATTAATACTTTTAACTACAACAATTCGAATTGTTAACTGTTCGAATACAAACAGTCAAATTTTCACTCCGTTAAGAAGTGAAAGATACGGAGATGAAGTTGCTTGTTGCTTTTGTACCTTTACCTTCTAGATAGTTCTTCAAATTTGTATTATAAATGGTATATTACCTATCTGAAACGATAGATGTAAAATGCAGCGAAGAAGAGAAACACTTTGTCCGCATTATAACAGTTGACCCATTGCTGAGCGGAATCCTGGCCGCTTTAATGGTGGTCAAAAGAACAAGCTATTTCCACTCACCTCGTATAAAAAAGACATTAACACACAATCTCACATTTCAAAGAAGATATTAGTAAGAAACAAAGTGTGTAAAACAAGTACAAAGTACCGACAGTTGTGGTCTTCGTTACCACAATATCACTGAGCAGTAGAGCGGAAGTTCAAACCCTGCTCAGCGGAAATATGTGAGGTTTACTGCAGGGGTTTTTCTCTCACCTACTCCAGACAAATGTCGGTTCGGAATCATAAGTTTCCTGAAACCCAATATGTCTCCCTACCAAAATCCTCACTCAAGTCACGGTTAGGTATAAGAGCGGGCAAAATGGTTCGAATCTCCAAAAAAACATGTATAAAATAAAGAAAGTCAAGAACTCTGTGATTACACTTTTACTGATATTGTGAAAAAAGAAAAATTGTTATATCTCCGTATTTTCTCATTCATTTGTGGTGTTGAAGTGATATTCCAATCAACAACACAGGAATCATTGCATGTAAGTACATGGCGACAATCGAGAGGATCACCAGGGCAAACACAATGGAATTGCGGATCATTGCCCTACGCGGACTTTTGTCCAACCCTTCTGATATTTACTACTCAGGTATATCCAAGAAATTATTAACTGCAGATAAAACAACTGAAACAATTGCTTTCAACAATTTTTGTTTCCTTAACCCAATCCGTGATCATTAAATCATCATTGCCTTATACAAACATTAAACTCATTTATGTCCCCATTTTACAACATTTAGAAATCGAAATTGTTATCATTTTACTCAATCCACTATTATTTTAGAGCTCCACGTCTTCTAAATATATTTACACTGGTGCAATAAAGTATTAATTCTTGAATGAAAAATATTTATAAAAGTATCTCATTCCGACCAACTAACAATCAGACATTAAAAGTTGGTTAAAGTACTTAATTTAGAGGTAATATTGTTTAATAATAAAAAATCGAATAATATTTAATTTATATTACTGTGGTATCACAAACATTTTCATTATTTTTCCAAAGGCTATGTGTTTATAATTCTTTTTGTAAAGCCATGAAAATTGAGTGCAGTCAAATGATTTGAATGAGATATTTAAGACACATCAAGCTGCTCCAATAAATGAGAATAGATAAACCACAAAATTTTTAAGCGTTCATTAAATCACTAGAAACTTTTATCCGGATCTATGCAAATCTCCTCATAACGCTCATAGAAAAATTTCGTATTTTTTTTCAAACATTCAACGCATCTGCTAAGGGGAAGTAAGGTCAAATTCGTAAATTCCAGTGAGATGAAACGAAGAGAAAAATTCTTCCTTAATCAATTTATTGAAGTCACGAACACCGGTTTCACAGCATTTCACCGCTTACTGTCTTCTCTCACCATGCGTGAAACGCAAAGACTGGAAGTGAATTTTTGTACATGGTCGTTAAGAGAAATTATCGCGGTAAATGTCCTTATCTGCAGGACCTAGGTGTGGAAGATGCATTTCACTTTTGATAGACCTCAAGGTAAGAGAAGATACTGAAGTTGAATCTTCAAAAACGTACTTTTCTTAAACATGGATCAAATCCGCGGCATATCCCCGCAATGGCGTGGTTTCGTGTGGTCACACATGTCTCGCGTGTTTATCAGTAATTCACAATCTTTATGAGAAAATAGTTTTTGTTACGGATTTTTTTTCATTTTTTATGGCTATATGTATAAATATATTAAGTTGAGAAGAATTTATTTTAACTGGAAATTTTATTCCAATTAAAAGGGAGGGGGAATTTCTCACTTCTCTACCCCTCGTCTATATATTTTATGTTTATTCACAATCAGGGAAAATAATTCCGCTTCTCGTAATTGTCAATATTAATTGTCAATATTAATTGTCAAAATTAAGCATTAATTTCAAGTACATACACATTTGTGCTAACAATTATAGAATGTAGGTGCATTATTAATAATAAGAACTCTAGAAGTCTTTATTATGAGAAAAATAAATTAAATCATATTGGCTAAGTTAAGTGTCATTCTCTTCTCTCTCGTAATGACAAAAATTTCCTTTCAATTTCCCGTATAGAATCTAAAGTATTTTTTCATAGCTATTGAGCAAGCGTTGTAAGAAATCCGCACATCTTTCAACTTTCAACAGTGCGCTGATAATGACTCTACAATTGAGGTTTCTAGAGAAGTCTGCAAATTGCTGGAAGTCGTTTGCCAAGAGGCTTGCAAGAGACAAGGGGTCATGTCAATCACCTGGCCTTTCCATTTCTCCGTGCGAGGGAGCTTGCAAAGGGCGTGGATGCTTTCGAAAGATGTACTCTACTATGCACGCACTAGGGTGTTTTGGGCGGAACAGACAGGATGTAGTGACCATGACCACGTTAGGATTCCACGGTCCCATGCTCCTCAAAAATCCTAATGCTCTGACCCCGGAATTTGTCTTATAATGTCATGGTCTCTCGGATGTTCTCTTGCCAATGTACCAGGAAAAAATTATGTTACAGAAACTCCAAGTTTATCCTCCCTACAAGTGTTTACCGATAGGCTACTTGAATTGAGAAAACCGAGTTATAATAACTCTTTATTCTCTGGTCACTGAATGGGTAAATGTCTTTATATTTGCGTAAAAAACTTCTTTTGTTAATTAGAATTTGTTGCTGAAATATTAGAATTTTGAATTGCAATGAACTATTGGAAAAAATTCAACACTCTCCGAAAGATTCGTTATGTTACCATAACAAAAGTTACCAATCATTTATAAAGTTTTGTTTACAATGCATATCATGTTATATGTAAAAGTCATAATTTACACTGATTCGCTTTCATGAGATTTGCATATATTTGTGCGAATAAAGAAAAAATTATAAAGGTAGTTAGATAAAAATATTGTGATTGTTATTTTGTGCAGTCAGTGTCTGTAATTTTCTTCACTCTTGCCAAAGATAAACTAATTATCTCACCAGTAATTAACCGATTGTAAATGGTATCTCCTTTACACATGCATAATAGTTCTTAGATTTGCCATTTATGTCATTTGGTCTGCTGCTGGTTGGCACAGCGTCATGTATCCTCATGAACTATATTGTTATTACTGTAAGGATTTAAGATTAAATTGGTGATCTCTTTATAAATGAGTTTATACATAGACATATGTTTTATGCTGTTTAATGTATTTAATATGGTTTGAATGTTTCGTTATTATAAATCCTTACTTAATAAGTATTATGTTTTATATATATTTTGTGACAATTTAAATTAGTGTTCAGTAGACCTAAAAAGTTATTGGTTGAGATTTTGAACAACGAAGCGTATAGTTACCAAAAGTTGAAGTAATGCGGTAAAAAGTTTTCTTAAGAATTCTTCAAAATGTCTTTCTAAAAGAGGGCATGTAGGTAGATAAATTGGACGATATTTCTTAAAAGAAATTTACGTAAAAACATATGTTCATCTTTTATCAGTTTGGAAGTTTATCATACTAAAAATATTTTCATCTAAATTTTATATACATTCTAAGGAAAAAAGCCAATTTTGGTTCATTTTAGAAACAAATGAGATGTTTGGTTTTTTGTGATGATAAATTTAGAAACAAATGACAAGTTTTGTTAATTTTAGAAAAAGATTAACATAGTTCGTGTTTGAATTTCGTAGAAAACAGTTAACAAGAGTTTTAAGAATTTTATACAGTGGATGTTGTTTGCAAAAAAGTATTCTTTCATATTACTACAGAGAATTGAACATATATACGACACAAAACTGTTTACTAGGCTAATAACAAATGTGGTATCTTTTACTCAGTAGCGACGAATTGTGAATGCATTTGGGATGCGCCCACTGCCGAGTTAATCAGGAGATATATAAAACTCCAGGAATCGCTATCACTACGAGCGGCAACAGTGGCGTCTGGTATTTCTACTCTGCGCTCGATTTAATTTTTACTCGCGCTTGTTAGTGGAACCTCGTGTGTTTTTTGTGAAATCCTTATGATTATCGTACCAAAAGAGGAATGACAAAGATTTTAAGTTGTTATTTCGCAATACAAAGGACAGTATGAGGAACCTAGCAGACCGTTCTACAGATATATGACTTCAACGAGAAAACAAAAATGTTTGGGGATTACGTTGTTACTGAACTGTCTATTTATTATGTCCAAATATTTCGAGGAAATTTCATGAGCCAGGTGAATTATCCATATAATTCTTTTTCTTTATTTTCATTTTTCCAAGTTCAACATTTTACAAATATTTCAGTAACACATCGATTCACTTTTATTATTTTAGTTTTTCTTAAATTTTGTGAGGGCATAATCCTTGGCCTCTACGTATTTAAACACATCAACAATGGTATTGGTTATCGCTACATTTCGAACGTTACAGATGAATCTCCATAATCCGGTTTTTAATTAGTGTACTTTGCTTCTCCAGACGAGAACGCTATGATTTGATCCTAGTGACAGTTGTTCAAAACCTTACAAATATTCAGTGGCAATTTTTCAATGCCTTATTGCTTTGGTATGGCGAGGAATAGTATCGACCTACGATTGTCTAGTAGCGAGGGAATCCCCAACTGGAAACCTCACCCAGTTCTGCCACACTGTTTCGTAGTCTCTGCAACTCGTCGCGAGGGAAGAAGCTACCGTATTAATTTTATGATGAAAGCGAGACAACGTTTGATTATGAAGGGTTATTACAATTTGCTTTAAGGAAAATGTGCCGTATTTCTCTTTGGGATATTTCGTGTTGAGCGATTACACTCCACGCTATAAACGCAATGTTTAGTGAAAGGGAGAAACCGCAACGTGGAACGGTTTATTATATATCATGGAATTCCACTGAGGTAATAGAACGACCATTGTAGTTAATTTGAAAAACTACTTAGTTTTAGTGTGTCCAAATATGTTTTGCGCATTGTCACAACTCTTCTTGAAATAATTTACTCTCATATTAAGTTAATACATTTTTATGACTACCATATTTATATTCTTATACAGAAATGTTGTCTATATAAGTGCACATATTGGGGTATGTTACACTAATTTCATACTTGTTTACACATAAGATAAATTTACCTTTGGATTTTACCTCAGAAACTGAGATTACAAGATTTATCCTGTCTTTTGGGACAATTAAGGGAGTTATTCATCGAGAACTGTCACAAATCTAGAGAACTCTAATCAAAATAAAAAGTTTTTTTCAAATATATAGTTTTAGTTTAAAAGTTATGTTTAATGATTTGCAGTTTTAATATACCATAATTCATTAATTACTGTTCAAAATATACTGCTTTAACATAAACGTATTAAATTAACCTTAACTCATTTTCCCTTGCCTAGTAGGGGTCGGAGATGACGGATGGTATGATGCCTCTCTTTCTGTCATGGCAGGGGAAATTACAGGGGTGCCGGATGCCCTTCCTGACGCACCTTCCCAAGATTTATGATGAATGAATGACATGAGGGTGAATGATAATGAGTGAATGTTGTGGTGGAATGATAGGCAGGGGAACGGTACCCCGAGTAAACCTGCCGCGAACGCCGCTCCGTCCACGACCTCGGATTCTACTTGGACCGGGTTTAAACCGGCGTCCCCAGAGGTAGGCACTACGCCACGGGTCTCCCTTTAATAAAAAAGGTATTAGAGAACATTACTGAAATTTTCATGCATTTTCTAGCACGCTCATAGTATCTTCTAGCGTAACTGTAGGGCAATCGTTCTATAATTTTTTTCAGACAATTTTATATAACCAAGTTCCTGAGTAATCAATTTTTAAAATATTCAATACTTTATCAATAATGCAGGAATGTGAATACTGAAGTGAAATTTATTTTCCCATAGATTTCATTGAATTATCATCCGTTGAAGGCGAAAGTTATATGGCACAGCTCCCAGTGTGAGCCTCCCAGCTCTGAAGTTCCTTCCAACGCAACGAGAGGAAGAAGATCTTGAGGGGAGTAGGCAACAGGTGGAATGAAAATGAGGCGGGAAACAAAGAAAGTTCGCCACGGACGGACGGTCACAAGCGGATCCTTCATTCCCACAGCGCGCGACTTCCAAAGAAGATGAACGAAGGAATCGAGTCCTATTTATTCGTTTGTCTGTTTGTTTGGTGTGTTTTTCTTTCTTTTTTGTGAGGGGGGGGAGGGGTGGAGAGGTTGGACACTCGGTAGCAACACAATATAATTGAACACTCATGTATATACATCAGCAAACACTCTTGACACTTAACATTACATGTAGGAATATGAATGAAAGTGAACGAAAACTAATTGTGTAAAATGGTTACCTAATAAAATTAAAAAAAGTTAGTGACGATGGATAGAGAAAATCACATTAACTAATGATGATAGAAAAATTGTGTGCATTTAAATTAATACAATATGGAATCGAACCTAAAACTTAGCCCTGATGTCTAATTTTGGAATTGTTCACAAAAACCGAACTCGGGAGATTTCTGTTATTTAAAATAACCCATGTAGTTGGAGAGATAAACTGTTTCACTAGGTCTACTATGACACATTTAAATTAAAAATGTTTTATAATAAATAGCCAAAATAAGTTTCCAAGTGGTGGAATAGTTACTTTGTAATTCATGAGTAGTTAAATTTATTTATTCACAGTAGAACAGCAAATGAAATATACCCGTAGATGAAAATGTGATACATTTGTATTTATAATTAAATACACAATACGAATGTTTTTCAATAATTTTTGCAAAACTATCTAGAATTTAAGTTGAAAATCTAAGAGTGAAATATGAAAGTTATTAAACATAAATTGTAATATTCCTCCATTTATTAAAACATTAGCAATTTAGTATAATGTGATGAAATTGACCGAAACGTATATTTGGAAAAAATATTGAATCGGGAATTAATTAATCCATAGACCCCACAAGTATGAGGTTCCACACCATGGAGGAACCATAAAATAGACAAAATCCTAAACCAGGCAAATTTTTATGTGTATTTATGAGTATCGTATTTTTAACTAGTGTTGATAACAAATAATTTTATCATACATAAGAAAATCAAACCTTCTACATCTTTACCGACGTGACCAATTCTTTTGAGATTCATATTTCAAGAACTTTGCGAATGGATATCGGCTAAGGGAGTAGGCGATGAGGCATCGGAAAGGACCCGGAACGCAAATTTCATTTTATCATTCACTCTTTATGTCAGTCGTTCCTCATAGTGTCAATACCCATATCTTAGAAGTCTCTATCTCATTTTCATCTTTCTTTAAGCAATTAGAGATTGAAATTATATATGAAAAGACCAAGCAACATTTCTAAAAATTCTGTAATACATTTCATTAAACATAAAGTTCACGCACTTCACCGAAGAATTGCGCCGAAGTCCTTAATTAAAGACAGTGGGATGCTGCTGGGAGGTGATAAGAGAGAGGGATGAAAGGAAAAGGAAACAGAGACCCGTAAAGACACTACAACAAACGGGGTGGTCTGCGTCTATCAGTGGATCACAAATTGGAAGTATAACATGTCTCATTGGGTCTGCATGGCAACTCCTACTTTATAACAAAATATATATTCTTTTTTAGTTTTCCTTGTATTTGTTTCAGTTTAGCCCACTGCTTCTACACTTTGCTCCGTACATGGTGAGCACATTGCCACAGAAAGCTGAGGTGCTGTTTACACTTAAGAAAATCTGGATGTTAGGGTATGAGTGCAATTCCTTCATTACTTCGTCGAAAAATAGTTGGAGATTCGTTCAATTTGATTTTGATTGCTTTTGCTTTAGCTGAAACTCTCTGAACGGTGATTCAGTTGTTAAATAATTAGTTTTTCAAATGTCACAATATTTTTAAATTTAAAATCATACGACTGGAAACATTCTTTATATTACTAAAATAATTAAATATTTTAATTAAGATTTCAGACCTGTTGGAAATAAATGTGCTACCTGCATAACTTTTTATACGATTCTCATATGCTTATCATTTTTTCATAAAATGACGAATGTTCAAGTGTAATACCGAAATATTTATTTATTGATAATAGTTGCTGTGTATTACAAAATTATTTAAGTTACGCGTCTTTGGCGATACACTTCTTATTCCAGAAACTACTTTTATGGACGAGAATGTTGAGAAAATTATCACAGTTCATAAAGTTAATAACTTTAAAAATAAAGTTTTCATTGCCTGGTACGTACTAATTAATTGTAAATATATTGAGCACGTTTGATAATCAATTTAGCTGTTAAAGCGAAGAAGTTCTTTCTTACATATTTGTTCAACTTATGCTTAATTTTAGGGATGTCTGATTTATTGACTTCTAAACACACACAACGTGCATTAACTCAACGCTATGTTAAGTGTATTTGCTTTCGCTTTGAATCATGGATTTGCGATGTTGTCTACTAGCAATTTGGCTCATGGATTTGTGATGATGTTTACTGCAGCCCTGCATCTGGAATTGATGACGAATCAGTAGATTCGATTTGTGAACCATTGAACTGAATGCAGCTGACGTGCTATCTCCTGCCTCTGAGTAAGGGTAATTAACCTCGCTGACCGTTCCTAATACCCTGACGCATTATCTCCAATATGTTCTCAACAATTGCTTAAAAATGAGGACCCGTTACGTAGAAACGTATTTGTCCAGTTCAAAAAGATTTTCAACTGTTGGTTCCAGTTCCTATGCAAAAAGAGAAAAAAATATTCGGCTTAAATTGCTTTGATTACGTTCCATTATCAGACTCAAAACACCAACGAACACAATTTTTTCATAAACACTGTCTGTCCATTCAACTTGATTTATGTATGGGAAATTGAATTCTTTTTTAAGTTTTCTTTTTTGAAACGTCGTTAAATTTTGTATTTTAAAATTTAGCATGAGATTAGACAGGTAAAGAAACAATATATTTATAACATGAGGTTTCCACAACAACCCACTCACTCTCCATTTCCTTTACCGGTCGTTACACACAATAGATGAAAGAGAAATATTTCTTCTCTGCCTTCTCGGTTCCTCTATTTATAAGATTATTTTTTCCACATTTTAAGTATAATATTCTGTACATATCACCACATAAGACAATATTTACAGGTTTATAGGTGTGTCAAGTGCGTTTTACCTTTTCTCTTAGAATTATATGGAATGCGTGATCCATTTCGCACCTCTCTCCCTAGTAGCTGTATTGGTTTTCAAGATTTGATATGTTTAAACAAATTATGTTTAAATAATGAATCAGATAATACGTGCAGTAATACATTAGTGTGAGTGCCTTTTGAACCTTTGTTCGTGGAGACACTGGCACAGCTACAGGCTTAGAAGAAGCGCCCAACGGGATTTATTAGCACATAAAGAAGCGTCGTAAAACTCACACAGTGCTCTACATAGCGAATCCGCTGAATAATAAAGAGGATCCCTCAGGTTCCCGCCCCCTCCCTCAAGGGTTCCTACTCTCATGGGACCAATATGATGCTACCTGGAGACACGTTTCGGAAACAAATGAGACACAAGGAATATTATTGAAAAACCATGCTGCTACCTTTATTACTGGCGTACTTATCAATGTTTTATTTTTGACATGTATCTAAGCTATGTGTCAACAACATACATTTGAGCTTCAATACATTATAACTTCTGGTAAAGATAAACTGTTTTATTCAAAATAAATCTATGAAATAATAATCAAACAGAATTCTCAAAACCCCATTCCACGCATCACCAAAACGGAACTCCAAAACGAAACTCCAAAACGGAAGTTCCTTCAAAATTTTGGGTTAATTTTCACACTTACAATACTTTCAATATACTAACTTTATGAATAAGTAAAACTAGCACTGACCATTTTACCTCGTTCGTACTTGACCTACTTAATACTTATTTTATTTTATTTAATAATTATTCTATTACGTATTTTTATTTTAGATACGAAGTTCTTAAAATTCTTTCTCATTACATCTCAATACATGATTTCATGTAAAAGTGTAGCAAAGATACAGTTTTTCTACACAATCTATGAAAATAATTTACATCACACCACCTATGAAATATCACTATTACTAAGTGTACTAAAAATAAAATTAAACTTTTTGAAAACAAACTTTTTTTACGCCATATACTAAAACGAATAAAATAAGTTTCTATTATGATAACGCAATGCCAAATGCTGATACCTTTATACATATTTCACGTTCACGTAGATCCTAATAAAAATAAATGTACTTTCTATCTTTATGGCAATTTAAAACGATTTTTAACTTTCTATTTTATTTGAGTTAGACATCATAGTATTCCATTGTCATTGGGTTTATATATGTGTAATCATTGTGTGGGTTTATATAATTTCAGCTCAATCTGTTGGGAAAAGATGTTTAAAATTTAGTTGCAAGATTTTGGCCATGCACACCAACAAACTAACTGTCAGGTCAAGTTAAATAAAAGTTTGTAAAAGAATCAATTTAGAGAAATTGGAGTCAAATTGAAAAGTACTCTCGGGTTTTGTACGTAAATATTTTTAAATCAAATGTTATATTTAAATACATAAATAAATTAAATCAAATATCTAAAAACCTTTTTCTGAAATTACAAAATTTGATAAAATACGTAGTTGTTATTGTATAACTCAATTACAAGATTATATTTACTTCCCGTTCAAATGTGTAATTTCTCATTACTTTTTAAATTTTTAACGATTTTATAGTTTGATGTTTCACATAAAATTGTAAGAGGAAAGATAACAGAATGAGCGGAAATACTATTTTCTTGTTGGTATTTGTATTATTATGAAAATAGATTCATTATATCTGGAGAGAGAAATTAGTAAGCCAATAATATTCAAACAAATAATCAGAATTACAGTATAACACACTTGGTGTTATGTGCGTTGTTTTCTTTTACTCTTCCATATTCATAAATGCGAAAAAACAGGTCTCGTTTTAAGACAATTGTGTAAGAATTGTATTTATTTCGTGATTAAAATCACTCGCGGCCTCCGAGTGTCACACTACGGACCCTGGGATGACCACTACTGCTCTGGAGGACGAATTGCAATATAATCCACACCTTCATGGAATATCGATCTATATTTGTATTAAACCGAAAGCGAAATACTTCATACCGCTAATATTTACTCTACGTAGGAAAGCCGAATCTTATAAATATATCGCTTTGCTATTTTCCAAGTTCCTTACCTGCAAGTATGTGGAATCACATTACCTAGTGTCTCAAACCTTCGTCTCTTTTCTACAGTGGAGCCATCTGTCGGGGAACAGTGGAAAGACGCGAGCTTGTTGCGGAGCTGATGAACGCACAACTATCTGAATAGGCATTTCCGCTCTTCCATTATTTTGTATAAAGTATTTTTATTAATATAATACTATGATGTAGTTTTGAGCAAAACGTTAGTGGGAAGAGTGGACAAAGATTGTTTATGAAATATGTCTGACCGTCAGATCTGATTTCCTGCTAGTACATGCAGTACAAAAAGTTAAAAGTTTTTCCTTGAACTTACTGAATGCACCCAAGTATTAAGAATGTCCTCAGGAGGTGAGCTTAGAACCCAGGGAAATATGGGAATACGTTGAATAAGGTTTTCTCAAGTCTTTTTTATGTATTGAAAGTAAATATTTATTTTTATAACACGTCATTGGCAAACAAGTAAACATAATTACATGGGAATTAATAGGAATCAACATAGAAGAACATTAATACAAACAAATCCACTTAATTTATAGAAAAAAATTAATTTAATATTAATGGTGCTCGCCAGATTTTGTGGGCGTAATAATAAAAAAGCACTATTGTTAGTTTCCTTGTTTTGTCTTAGCACAGTTGTCCTATTCTTTCCATATCTTTCAGAAAGATTTTCACCTTGTACTAGTGTTAACTGCGCACCGCAACCTATCTCCTACCAGCAGATCGTAATTGAAGACGGAAAATATTAAACTCGTGAAGATAGGGGTGTAATATACGAAAATTAAAATTTAAATAATTAGTTTGCGATTTTCTTTGCAGCTTCAGTATAATCGTACATCAAAATATACTGATTATGTTTTAAATTACAGGTTTAGTAACATTTCATTTGACGGCTGTGAAGAAAAAATAGAAATAAATACTACTAGATATAACTCATCACCAATATAATCTAAATTCTTCACATTTGAAACAGCAATAGTTACTACCGAAATCCACACGGTGATATAATATTTCTGTTACACACTCCTGGGTGAGATAGACGAACTGAACGAATTCTTTATATCGGCCAGTGTTTGACAGGTTGCTGCTTTGTCAGGTACACGCGTTCTCTCGAGGAGACGACGGGAATGGAACAAACCTTGCGCTTGGTTAAAATAGATGAGTCAGCTTACTCTGGGAGTGTATCAAATTGAACTCCATAACAATTTTTGATAAGAAAAGAAAATATTTTTGTCCACAATTATCAGCCATAATCAGTCATAAAAAATTTCCATAATAATCATGTTTTAGGAACATTCAAATATCGGTTAAAAATTCCTTTTAATGGCACATCAATTTTTTTCTCCTTCTTCATTACTGAATTTTTCTTTCAATATATATTTGTTGTGAATAAATTCTTTTTCAATTAAAAATAAAACAAGTTTGTGTATTGTCCACACACATGGTAAATTTACACTTAAATTTACGAAATTATTTGCACTTTTGCTGACGAAATGATTCACAATCAAAATAAGCGTACCGTAAAGATAAGTTATGAAAATATCTAATATAAAAGTTTTCAAAAATTAAACCTTGGTAGGTATGCAGAGATTTTAACCCCAAAGTACGCATAAATAACGAAAAAGGGGATCTATTTAAAGTTATCAGTTACTTTCCTCTGTGTGTCTGTGAATGGAAGGGATATATAAAAGCCATGATCAATTTGATTTTTGTCCGGGAAAAGAATGAGTACATTTGGATTATTCTTCACATGAAAACTTAAAATAATATCACAATAACAGTTTCATGGTTCTGAATAACCATTGGGAGAACAGGTAGGGGGAAATAATACTCAAAAATGAAAATGATAGTATAAAAATGAAAAAAAGTAATCTTGAATATTATTCAAAATTTCCGGAAGTTTATGATCTGATTAAAAAATTAACTTGCGAATCTAACACATTTTATTAATTCATGATATCTAATTGGAAATAAAATACGAATGGCGATTTCTCCGCCACATCAACAGTTCATTAAATTTCTACAGCTCACAGCGGTTGAGAAATGCAAATTTTGAAATCCACGAGTTCTAGAAAATTTGAAAGGTTTTGAAATTTGAAAGGAAGTCACGTTTCTGTTCACTTATTGCAGAGATGAGATGATGCGTCTACTTTGTCCCCTAATATAAGATCTTGCCCCTCCCCCAGCCTCAACACCTGGCTACCTCTTGTGATCCATAATTACAAGTGTATACCAGAAATATAATAAATTAAATTATCAGCGTAAAGTACAGATAAATATGTATTATAATAACTAAAGTACCTTAATTTACACATCAAAGTCTGCAAACTGTACAGAGCGAGAATAACTAATTTGTTTCAATTAGCATAAATTTTTTTAAAATGTCTTGGATAAATATTTTGAAAATCATGGGAATGGAAATGTTAAAACATGTAAATGGATAGTCGAAGAGTACTTCTCCAAATGTAACACGATAAGTACGATGTACAAAATTATAATGATTAAGTTTTAAATAAAATTAATAAAAATTTATTATGAAAATGCAGCGAAAAACTGATAATGATCAAGAATCTCAACTGTATTCTAGTTTTATTTGAGGGATTAATTGGGGCAATGAAGATAGTATTGAAGGAGAGGAAAATTGTAAGTTTTTCCGTTTGTTTTCGTTTTCATTTTCTTTTCATCATCTGAATTTCTTGATGCATTGTACCGGAATTTGAAAAGTAATAAAATAAATAAAGCGAACTTATTAATTAGTTATTTACGGTTATTGATGTATTTAATTGACTCAACTTTACGACCTTTTTATCGACAATTTTTATTTTTTCACAATTTCACACAACGATTCGACTCTTGTTCGAGTCTTCGTGAGGCAAATTGTCATTAACAACTTTAATACGTAGTTACATAAATGCTTATCATGAATTTTGTTAAAATATATTCCATACAGTTATTTATTTTTGTCGTGTAACTATGTATTTTAGTTGTGTATTTCAATTAGCCTGACTCGAACCAGAGTCGAAATTTTGTGAGAAATGGTGAAGAAGTAAAAATGCCTACAAAAAAAGGTCGTAAAGTTGAACGAATAAAGAGGTTGGTTTGAAAATAACCGCATGTTAGTCAATAATTCAAAGGTGAACATTAATCCTAGAAAAATAAGGAAGAGAAAGTAGACATTTAATTTTAAGCTCAGCTTTTGGAATGGAAGGCTAGAGATTCCTCGTTTTGTCGGTATGCCCATCAACACGTCATTGTCTGTCCCTCAGTTAACTGCCGTGTCCGAAACTATGTACTCATGCTACGAGTATTCGATGGACACGCAGGCAATTACTCCAAATGCTGATCCTTGTGGATGAATTCCTGACGTGGTATGTTTGGGTGACCACGCACATGTCACGGGAGTGGGAGCGAAAGCACGCTTTGCATGTGTTATATGATGATTATTATGGGTAATGCAGTTTATACGTATTATCGTATTAGCAATACGGTATACGTGTGGTCCTCACAGCCATTATGGAATTTTGAGAATCAATAGAAATAATAATAATAAAATAATAATAATAATAGAGGAATAGGTGAAAAAATGTCGTCTCATTTGTTTTTGAATTTATGGTACTTTTTGTAGAATCCAGGAATTTTTGCCTTAGCACACAACTAGAACACGTTTACTAATGATAAGAGGCAAATCGACGATTGAAATCAAATTTTTATACTCAAGAATTACGATTATTAAAAAGCTTGTAAAATCTCCCTCCAAAAAAAGGTGCAATAAACCAATTTAACTTACAATAAATATAGATTTTATTTTTTCTGAGAAAATGAAGATTGGTCTAAAGTAAAATCCCAGGTACGCCGAGTAATCAGCCAGTAAACAAATAAATAAGTGTTCTAACTATTGACTCAATTAATTATAAAAATGTTGAGAAACTTGTATTTGAGAAATTAAAAATCATTTTTTTAATTAGAAGTCATTTCCCCTCTTGACGTATCTTGAATGTAGTACATTAAAGTAAATATTATGAAATAAGCAATAAAGTCGTATGTCTTCCAATCTATTTCATTTAGGAGAGCTTTCAAAGAAATTCAAAAGTTTTGTGGAGAGACATTTTTGGGGTATTTCCTTTCATATTAACATACCTGTAATTTCAAAACATTACAAAAAAATTGGTTTTTTTATTTCTATTTAGACTACCTTAATGTTAAATTTTAAAAATCTGTAAAATCTATAAAAACTGTTTTGATTTTATATAGAATGACTCTAGGTCAACTGAACAACTAACTGTACTTGTTAAACGCATGTACGTACAAGTATAAATATCAAATCTGAATTATTTCGTGTGAAGATACAGGTATTTTGCAGTTTTGTCATTCAATTATGCTTTGCGTCAATAAATGATTGTTCTTCCAGTAATATTTGAAAGTAAAAGAAATTCTATTAAGATAAGTGCTGATCTTATTATAAATACTGTGAAGTCATTTTCTTCCATTGGTAGTAAAGTAGTTAATATTTTAAAAAATTCAAACTATTATTTTTTATGATTTGTGATATTGATATTGCTTTCACTTAAACTTCACTTTAAAGTCCAAAATTTTGTCATTCTAGCTTTGCCTATCTTTCATTAAGCAATGTCTACAATGTAATGTCTACTACGTAAAAAAAATATAAACGGAGGTGTCTTCAATGACTCTTTCAATTTCTCTCGTTCACCAAAGAAGAGAAAGAACGATCAAACGATCTAGAAATTTTGAGTGTTTAAGTTTTACATTGTACAGGCTCACTTTGAAAGTATTTTTCAAAATTATCATTTTTCGAATTTTTGTTATATTTATTATATTTTATGAATGCATTTTCATAACAAGAGATATTTGTAAACAATTCAAGTATATAAACGGTGTTTCATTAATTTTTCGATATTTCATTTATTATTAATTCAAAGGGCCTAAAATTCCAGGATTTGTCATTCACACTAACGATATTATATATTATTTTAGTTATTCGTCATGAACTAAGTGACTTATCTCGACTTATATATGTAAATTTTGTAAAATCATTCATATAAATGCATTTTATTAGTTTATATGTTCAAACTCATCTCTGTTTTTGTATGAATGGTTGTTAAAAACAAATATCTAAAATCCAATATCTGAAATGTTTGAGATTTCAATGTTAACCGGGTGAATATGATTAAAAATAGCGTTGTCCTAACTNATATATATATATAATTGCTTTTCAATACAGAATATCCTACAGGACATTTTATTTAAAAGCACTCTTTTATTTTATTAACTCACTAGTTATTTTACGGATTAATTTTTCATATTTTTTCTATTTTTATTGACAGTATGATTGAGTTTATAATATATCTTGTCATGCATAACAATATTAATTTATTATCATGAAATATCCAGCCAATATGTGAAGAAACAAATGAGTCCTGGGAATGATTTCTTTATTATATAGTTTCTTTGTTATATAGTTTCTTTATCGCAGCCGTTTTCTTTTCAAACAATGTCTGTAGACAATACATTTTCATATAGAAAATTCCAGAAGATAGAATTAGATGCGAAGTTACTGAGTGAATTGTGATTTATAATGTGTTTTTCCAAACTCATTTGAATGATCTCAGGTGAAAGTGATATCTTAGAATCTGAAAGGAGTATGGAAGCTCAGCATTAGATCTTCTCTCCAATTATTTCTTTTACAAAAGTCCGAAAGCAACTAGAGTCACGACCCACGTTTGACCTTCAGCCTCCATTTTGTCTCGGTATAATCCATGATTGGTCATATTTTCTCGGCTTCATTCACTTGAAAAGATGTCAGAGAAAACTTTCAAATATTGAGATGGTAAAATTTTCCCAACATAATTTTTTGAAGCAAACCATAAGAAACAAATTTTGGCGTGCAAATAATCTGTAGCAAGTATTCATAATGTATTAAAAACGTATTATTAATATATTATTTCAGAATGTGGATGGTCTAGTTAATGTTTCCTAATTTTTTTAGTGCAAATTGAACGGAAGAAATCTGAAGCTTTATAAGTAAATAATAAATACATGTAAAAAGACGAGGGTAGTTCTGTTTTATTTTTTCTTCTTTTAAAAGACATGCTATATCATTTGTAACACAGTGTGTCACTCAAGCACTAGAAGGATCAAATTTAACCAATTTTTCAACTTCAAGGCATAAATTGATATTTTGACTCATCTAAATATTGCTTCCTCATTTCTACCATTATCAAAAGAAAAAAACGTGAGGTTATATTTGTATTGAAAAGGAATGAATATTCTACACATTTCTTCGTGCCTGGTTCAATCAATCAAACGCTTTGATGGGAGCAAATTTTTAAAACTAGAGAATTTATAGAAGAACCGCGACCAATTTGTAACTGCGGAGAGATCTTGTAGTCATCGTAGCTAGGGGACCGCATCTCAGCTGACCGCTAACTCACGACCCTCTGGGCGTTCTTTCGAATCGTCAGGCGAAAGCGCAAGGTCAGCCCCTGAAGCGCGGAGACAGCGTTTCACCCGACCCTTGAACTCGACGTCACTGCGCTGAGCCGCTAGGAAGTGCAGTTAACAATACCGGTGTATTCACGCTACGATAATGTTTACTGACGGGACAGGATGACATTAGGTATGACAAATAATTGCCTCGAGATTAATGATTCGAGAAAACGCCATTTCCTAGTACAGAATGAACTGTAGAATAGGGTGAACAGTACTGTGGGTGTGGATATGAGAAAAATGAGAATGAAAGTAGAAAAGTTTTATAACTGTTAAATATTATGTGTATATGACAAACGTTTGTAAGGGTTGACATATACATAAAGGGTTCAAAGGTTGATAGCGAACACTACGCACTAAACGTATTACTAGAATACAATAGAAACAAATCAATTAATAGGTTAATGAGATAGCAGTACGATATACAACCGTGACCGAATACCGATTTCGGAGAAAAGATCGGTTATTTATTTATCCGTGAATTTATTTCCCGATCTATCTGTGACGAAGAAAAGACGAAATCAAGATGATGTAGACTTTATTGGAGACCCTGATACAGATGTTGCAAATAGGGCCTCTAACTGTGACGCCCAATGCGAGTTCAGAAGTTTTATATATAATATGCATACGCGTTTATTAGAAATATGATATACCCATACATAAGCAGTCAGGCATTCGTAATATTTTGTTTTACAAATCTGAAGAACGATGGTTTTAAGTAATGAAATATTAATTGTATGATAAGAGTTTAATAGGTTTGACACTATAATAAGATCAAAATGATTAAACTAATAAGATTATTATATATATATTATCCGATCAAACTAATGAGATGTTTTTAAAAATATAAATAAATTTCCAACAAATTGCCTTCATACATTACGCTAACGGAACATTTAATAAAATTAAAATAATTCAACATTATTTTACAAGAGAGAATTATGCAGCATTTGCCAATAGAACCTAACGATAGGCGTTCTTAAGTCATTTATAATATTAGATCAGTTTTAATTCGAAATATAATGTTTAAGGTGACCTCCTACAGAAACGAATACATGCACGCATCAGTATAACTATATGTTCAATCGACAGACTATTAGCAAGCAGTTTCGCATTTGTTATGTTTATAATCTTTGATGAAGGAAATATTAGTTTTGCAATGTAAATAATTAATAATAATAAATTTAATAATAAATTTATTGTCAAAAAAGCTGTACAAACTGCGCATGACAATAAACTAATTTACTCTCCGGAAGCAAGTAATGCACCATCACATCAATTCTGATCAAGGACCCTAAGGCAGAGGCGTATTCAAAAATTTCAGAACAAATTCCTAGATAAGATCAAAAAGCTGCGAATTATAATACTAATAGGATGTCAATATGTTTGTAATTTAACGCAAAAAATGTACATGTACAAATTATTATCGAACTATAGATTATTCTGAGTATAGTGTTTAAAAATCATAAGAATTGAAATAACNATATATATATATATATATATATATATAATAATTTTATTGGGTCATCGAGAAAGGTTTCTGAAATTGTTTTCGCTTCCATTTCCGGTTGATCATGAGTAGAAGAAACTAATCTCGAACAGCTTTAAATTAGCCAAGTCGCACTTTGTTGGGACAAGACTTAAAAAAACTTTAAACACAATTCTATATTTCTTTTTGCTCTCAAGTACCAACAGTTTTGTCAATATTTTTTAAAATAAATGTAGCACCTGCAATTGCAAAATCAATAAAAAATTACATTATTTCGATATTCAAATTGCGTTTTATTTATTACATAATATTTTAGAACAAGGACCTCTGTTATCCTCTGTATCGATTCTTACTGTCTAAGGAAGTAGTTGGGATGCGCAAGCATGACCTAATAGGTCACACAGTGTACCTAAAGGACTTTCTCAACCCAGCTGCTGGCTAAATGCATTGATGACGTGTAATTGTCACCATGTGAATCTCCTTCCTGTGCCGGTATCGACATGTCCGTCCTCTTCACTGTCGTAAAACAGAGGAAAGTTGTCGAAGACACTTCAATAGTTCATGTAGTAAAACTTCCTATTTATCAATTCTTAAGTAAATAATAACCTTCCACCTTATGGATTTCTAAGACGTAGTTTAAACCGCGGTTTTAGAACCTTGGTTTGAGCCATGGCGCAAATTCGATTGCTAAGACGAGGTTTCAACGTGATCTGACTAGACCGTGTCTTCAATACGTGTCTTCGGAAATCACACATGGCAACGTCGCGATTCTCAATTTTTTGTTTCCACAGAAACGCATATAACCTACAAAAAGAACTTGCACGCAATGTTTTGAATTTTGTGTTTACATTACGTTGCAAGTCGATGTTAAAACTAATAGTAAAAATGGCACGGTTTTTATAACAATAATAAATTAAAACACATTACTGTTTTTAAGCTGATCATCATCATTCTTTTCTATTATGCCTGTTTTACATTTAAGATATTTTTGTAATTTCAGACAATATATTTATTTACAACATTTCATCTTTCGAAATAAATTTTTTGAGATAAGAAGTGCTATGAAATCCAGTTAAAAATTATATTTGCGGATGTACTTTCTATATACACGTTAAAGTACACACTAGGTTTACAATTACAATATGAAATAAACTTAAACTATAAGATGAAAATACCTTTATTTAAAAAAAGAACTGGATAAAAACAGGAAATGAATCTTTTTAATTCTGCAATCAGTTTTATTCTAGTACGCTCGTATCTGTGAGTTAAACAAAACTTTTTCGTTTGAAATTTTGTCTCCACACAACACGAACTAAACCCTCAAGAATACAACTTAATAATCTTCCACTGAGTAGAATGTGTTATTTGCACAAAATCTAGTAATAAAGTTTAATAAGACCATTTAATAATGGTATGATACTTTATGTAGAAGAAACCATGTCAATTTCTTCCGTGAGTAAAATGTTGATAAAATAATACAGCAGAAATGCTGATAGCATTTACCTATGACTAATTAAAATATTCGCAATTTTTACTCGTATTATTGTAGTGTTTCCATTATTCCTCTTCTTCAATGGACCGTTATCAAATCATTGAATCACTCCGTCATGCTTTCATATCTCCTAAAATGTGAGATCTCTTTAACCTCAAATCGCTTAGCAACGAACTTCGAGACGCGGTTTCAAACCTACCTCAGCTAAGGTCTGAAATTTTCGAGCCATGACTTGAGCATGGCGTCCAAACCTCGTTTTGGCAAGAGAAATCGAGGTTTCAAGTCGCGTCTTTCTAAAAACCGCGTTCATATCACGTCTTAGAAATCCACCGGTAGAGTTTTAATGGGCAGAATAAAGTTTATTGCTACAAACGATTTTTTGTCATTCGGTGACAACTTGGTAAAGCCTGATATATCATCTTTATAAAGCAGCATGATAATGCAAACGGTACTTACTAGGATAAATAGAAAATAATAAATAAAATGCTCTCAATATATTAACCAAATAAAATGTCAATAACAACAAAACTGCAAAAAAGGAACAGCACGAATGCAAAGTACATAACTGTCATGCCGAAAATGTGTTTAATGCAGCACTGATGATGCTTGCTAAGCCAGCGAAAAAGCTTTCGGTTTATTAAACGATTATGACAGAGGATTTTATTATTTTATTATAGACTGCACAACATTTGTCTACACCTCAGCTGACATCATTTTATAGGTGAAAGTAAAAATTCCTGAATACGAATAACTAAGTTCAAGATAAATCAGAATTCTTTTAATTATCTAAATTTTAAAGCAAACGTCACAAAGAAAGGAAACTCTTCTCTGTAACATAATTATTCCTGCAGTAGCTGTTGTACTAATTTCATCAATATTCTGTGAGTCACTTTCAATATTTGCTTTACCCACTGCTTCAAAGTTCAAATCACCAATTTTGTCTTTTTTGCAGTAAATTCTTAAGATTCTTGATAACCATACATTTTTTCGTCACAATCATGAGGTCCTCGCAATTTCCTCTTATAAGAATAGGCCATCGCATTTGATATAATTGACTCTACACCCAGATATGTTCGATTTTCAGGACTCGTCTGAGATTTTTGTACAGAATTGATCGCGAAAATTTAAGTTATTTTCTCTAGTTGGTGTGTGGGGTGCAGACAGAGTGAAAATTATTTGAACGCGAATTTTTTATGATGTGGTTCAAAGTTTTGTTTGATTGGATATTGATGAGATAGCTTAATATTTTGCTGTGAATGAATACGGATAACAGTTTTTAATTTTGACTCGCAACTTACCAATTTTTGGAAGTGGAATTGTCAATGAAAAAAAAAGAAAGAGAGAAAGAAAGAAAGTACGCATTAAATGAGAAAATCAAAATTCTTCAAATTACATTTAATTTGTAAGAATTGTCGGATATTGTTTATAGTTCATCCAAATGTTCGCATCGCTAAAAATCAAAAAGATAACGATGAAACATATTGCTCTTCATAAGTAGATTGCCAAATTATAAAGTGGGGGGAGTACGTTTGTGGCAAGTTCCTCACGGAGCACAATTCATTAAATATTCTACATCTACAATACGATGGATGTAAATAATTTTAATATGATATTGATAATGATAGGATAACATTTTCAATTGTATACAGATTCGGAGTGTTTATCTCCATTCTGTAAGGTTAATTTTTCGACCTTTAAATCTTTTTGTTCTAGATTTTTGTGTAATAAAAGCTATGATAACTCTTTTTTTCTGCGAATGGATTAATAATCTTCTTATCAAAGTTGACCTAAACAAAAAAAACTTCATTAACGAAAATCATATCATGCGTTCATTGTCATCTTCAAATGTTATTCAAAATTTTGAAGGCATCTACTACTTTTTATTGTTATTGTAGTATTTGAACATGGGAAATGTAGCGTGCTATTGAAGGTTATCTACATGGAGCGATAGGAGGTAGGAGTTGGGTGGTAGGCTATAGTTAGTGGGTGGGCCGCTTAGCTGGGTTTATCAACCACTTGGTCCACGTGGAGGGGTTAGTGGAGTTGTTAGTAATGGTATCAGTTATTAATAGGGGTGGATAGAGGAAGGAGGGTTTGCCTTTCAGTAGTATGAACAGCTATATGAACTGGTACATTCATGTGAGAAGCTACTATTTTTTTTCTGACCCCACCGGGAATTGAACCCGGTGGTAATGAGACAGAACGCTACCACCTGATCCACAGTGCTCGGGTACTTGCGTGAAGTTTGATTACATATACTGTTCTCTCCTCTAAATATTATTTTATTACACGAATATAATTAAATATTTATATTATTTTACCTTAAATATATTTGTATTCAAATTTGTTTTACTTATTTATCTAATTATTGTTGTTTTGTTTCAATGTTATTGATTTTCTTAGCGTTTGCATTTGTATTGGTTTCATTTGAATTAACTTTTTTATGCCTAAAATGTTTTTCTTCTTTTCATTAAATATTTCTATTGATTTTCTATTGAATATTTGGTAAATTATTCAATGAAAACATTAGTTTACCTTAACAAAACACACATAAATCAATTTGGTTCCACCATACTGCATCCAACTTGTGATATCAACCAACAAGGGAACGTTTGCGCACATGATCAAAGTTTTCTCACGAACTCTGATTCAAGTAATCACACCCCAACGCTCCTTTCACAGCTATTAACATGGAATAGCGCTTTTAATTACAGGTCAACGTATAATCTGAAGTGCAATGTCGAAGTGGAAATGAGACTCATTTGGTGTGAAGAAAAGCTTCAATAGCTACAGTGGCGTCGATGGCGCCTCTGGACCACGCCTCTTCGTTGTTCAGATTATCTCCCAACCACACGCACAATGGGAGACACAGTCTGAAGGTCTGCGCTCTCCCGGGAACACTTTCGCGTTACCCCCTTGGTTGTGTTGTTCACACGGGCAGGATGACAACACTTGTTTTTATAATTTTTAATATGAGGGTGAAGAAACAAATTGTATTTCACTTACAAATCTAACAACTTATTTCTTTGGAACATACTTGTGTTTGCCGTAAAGAGTATCATACCACGGGTTATAAAATAATAGAGTATCACAAAATCATGTACCAGAAATATTTCCGAGTTGTTGATAGAGGAATTTCTCTTTCTGCGATTAAGTAAATAAGAGGTGATAAGTATTTTCTCCGAATTTTTTTTTCAATTTTAACCGTCTTCCAGAGCTAAAAAAGAACCAAACAATTGTTGAAGGAAATAATCATGCTTATTACGTTTTGTGAGAGAATATTTTTTTCGTTTGAATAAATCACATTTTGGTCAGTTAAAGAAAGGATATTTACCTTAATTTATTTCGCTAAAGATGTGTAAGAAATAATATATATCTTTAAACAACTACTCAATAAAGCAAGGTGAGTCGACAATTTAAAACTTAAGATGTGGTCATTAAATTACGCGTGCTAGAAAGCTATAACCGGGTGTGAATGTGGGAAAGATAATGCTATATTATTGCAAAACTATTTGCAAAGAATAATATATAGGAATATAAAATTCCTTCACAAATCTACCAGTTATTTCAAAAACGAGCTAATAAATTGAGCAAAAGTAACTTACTATATACTATACCATATACTAAACTACTAAAATATATAATTGTCGTTGAAGTTCCCTCCTCCTCACGCGTGACGCTGTTGGCAAGCTGTCGATTTTCCTTTTCCCGTATCATACCGCAGGCAGTTGCAAGATAGATGATAGAAATCTTAAAGCAGGTTGCCTTCTCAGCGAATGTAACTATCAATAGTATTATCATGCAGTCAATAACACAAGATTTTTCGAATGCAAATTAGCTGTTGTGAAAAGCGGTTTCACATATGACCTTCAGATTTAGAAATGAATAATTACGGTAGAATCGGCGATCTGGCGATTTTGGTATGTTGTCTTAAAAGTAAATAGTTTTATATACAAAATATAATTGATCACAGTTGAAATTGAAAAAACGAAATGTAATTAATCAATAAAAAAGGATTCGGACCTTCCGTTACTTATCTTAATTGATTTTTTAAACTAGCAAGTGATCGTATAAAGAAACCGTTCAAATTATGGTATTTCTTAACTTCTGAATAATTGAACGGTAAAACTGCAGCATAAAATTATCTCATGTTACAAATTTAATAAGTGAGAATGATGGAGCTTTGGTGACGTTTTAGATGTCACCGACACGGTCAAGTGGCGCGAGAGTGAAGAAAAAATACACTGAGGCCATTGTAGAGAAGAAAATCACAAATTTGAAGAGTGCGTTGACAAGAATGAACAAGTAAAATGCATTATTTATATGAAACAAGGTGAAATTGCGATGAGTAAATATTATGAAATGAATTTGATCGTTGTATTGAAACTGTAAAATAGCAAAATGAATATAATGAGTATGGATTATAATTGAAATTAATTATGTGAAATCGGAATGTCTCTGTAAATTAGAGGGGATTTATAGTTTTAGGAGAATGAAATAATATGAAAAAAAGATACTGTCTTTCCGTATTCTTGACTTCTGTCCCCTCTTCCACAACGTTATGTCTTCTCTTGTCATACGTTGTAGTGTTAATAGAGACCAATTGTTAACACATATTTCTGAAAAGGGAATAAGTTGAAGATTTGTTGAAATTTTAAGAACAGTTGACGCATTAGCTTCGTGTTGACTACCTGAGAATTGACCTTTTGGCTCTTTCTTATTAATTCTTATTCTTCTCGCGTGGGGTTTTACAAACCATTAAATGCGATAGATGTAAATTTTTAAAATTTTTGTTTCATTTCACGTGAAGTGTACACTTCAGCATTTCATTGAATATTCGGAGATAGAATGGTATTAGAGTGATCATATAACGTGCAGTTTCAAGCGCTAGTCGTACATTGTAATATGAACCACATGAATTGTAATATTTCTTATAGTATTTGTCATGTATTTTCAAACGATTCATCAATTCAGAGAGAGAGAGAGAAACACTTCGTGGACAGAAACTAATATTAAATCTATGTTCATACAAACGCATGGCGAAATATACGTCGAAAAAATTCTCGTGAATTCTTTAATTATTTCTAAACAATCAAGTACGGAGTGTCGTACACTAAGTGATGCATCATGCATTGCTGCTCTTTAAAGTATTGGGAAAAGTGTGAAATGTGTTTTACACTCTTGAGACGTAACCGATGCTCTCATTTACTTTCTCCGCGACCTACTCCTCCCAAAAAGCTGTACCCGCGACGTGTTTGGTCTTCCTTCGCTGCAGTTCCCACCGACATGTTCCCGTCTTGCATAAGATGCATGTTTCCGTTAGTCGCTGGAATTAGGTAGCATTCCTCCGCCATGGCCTTATGTCACAGGGCGAGGATGGGAGAAAATTAAAACTCGAAGTTATCTAGGAGGTCGTGGAGAATAAGACTTATGTTTGTGGTGTAGGTTTGGGACTTAACTTGCATGTTTCTAATGGGTTTAACCTAAATTTACTTAACAATGAGAAAAATATTTCAAAGAAAATTAATTTAATTGTAATTATTTCTCAGCATACATAAATTGGAACACTTATTACACATGCTTTTATAGTCTCGTCAACTACTACTAAGTTAAGAAAAATACTTTTTTTTTCGATGAACAAATTTAGAACATTATATTTATTAAAACGTAAGTTTATGATGTTCCTTGCGGTTTTTGACAAGATCATCTGTCCATTCATCCGTCTACCGTATTTAAAATGGACATATATTTTATGGACGTATAGTTTTCTTTTTCATAACATTTTTATGCTCATTTTATATGCGAAAAAGTTTCTTCCGAAAAATTATTCAAAATAAGCACGGAGAGGTTTCGAAAATCGTTCTGCTTTAAGATTGTTTATTGGTAATACCCTGACCAAAAGAAATCGAATTGAACTATCTCATATTTACATTTTGCTATATAATCATATTCAAACATCTGTCGGATGCATCTGGGTCTTATTTGCACCAACTGGGATTAAATAGAACAGTATTGTAACCATTCAAAATTGTTGAGGTAACCACAATACGTCTGCTCTTCATACATCAGTTCACCAAAAAACATTAAAACATTGGATTCATTTTTCATTTACAATACCTGAAATCGCATTGACTGAGGATTACGTCTGCGGTCTCTATTGAGTGAAAGGGGCTCACTCGCACAAGCGCTAAGAATTCGGAAGCTATTTGCTCCCGCCACCCTCATTAGTAATGAAGTGGTTTGAATGTAGTAAAATAATTGTCGTTTTATCGTTAAGATTTTTTAACATTTAAGTTCTCAAATAACCAGAGAAATGAGCCCAAACGAAGTAACGTTTACTGACTATTCATCTGTCATTTGTCTCTCAAATGGAGTCTTAATGTTTTCTTTAAAGCAAACACAAGTGAATTTAGTTTATCATTTTATTAATTACTTGTATAATAGAAAATTTCATCTTTTAATTACATTTATTTTCTATTTGGGAATAAAAGAAATCCTATTTTTTTGAAGAAATTCATTTTTCTATGTGAATAAACTCAATGAGCTTCATGCTTCACTCGAACATTCTTTAGTTTGAAACGTTCAATTTTGATCGAAAGGTGTGGGGAGAAATGGGGTGCGGATTGCCTTCTGATCAGTGAGATTTTTAATCACAATATTTTGGGTGGACGTATTCGAGTCTGAACGCGCGAGATTAGTTTCCCTGACATCTGAAAGTATGATATGTTTGCTTAGTTTTGGTTAAATTTTCACCCCTAGACACTCTGAAGATTCTCCACTGTCAAAGGGGTGACAAAGAAACCTCCTAGTAAGAGAATGGCTAGAAAACACATGGGAGTACCATCACCTCAAATTCCACGATTATACGTTTGAAAATATAGATGTTATAATGAGATGAAAGTGCGCCACCAATTTTGCCTCTCCGTATGTAATAATAAGTTCGTTTAATGTATATAAAAATATTCCCAGCGGAAATCACATTACACGATGTAGAACACGAGACGAGAAAGGAGATTAAATGTCTTAGTGATAAGTTATATTATAAATAGCAACTTATCTTTTAAAAAGTTGAGCTGCTTACCGCTTGATAGTGTTTGTATAGCTGCATCTAGTTCATGGGTTTTCTATCTTCGTGAGTTCATAACTGTAAGCTTAAAACAGTTACCTCCATAGATTTTAGATATTCACTAATATTATAAGAAGTAAAGAGTTACGAATTATGCGTCCACAAACTTTCTAGGGTTTCGTTTCATCTTCAATTATAGTGAATATTGTTCGTCGAGTTAAAAAACACTGTCAATTAGTCAGGAAAATTCATTTCGAAGTTGTTGAGGTACATTAAAATGAATTGCATTAGTGGTTAATGTGGTAATTGGAGTAAACAACAATGTTTTCTAAACCTTGAATGTGGGATGGATTTCTCTTTCCGGAGGAAGGCGTTCTCGTTGCAGTTTGGGAAACATTATGTACTGAGAGAGGACTCTCTAAGTGTACTGGTAGATGTGGGAAGTATTATGAGTTGCATCGGAGTTGCATTTCATGATTGCAAAAAGGGACGTCTCTTATGTCTCTCAACTATGATGTTATGCAAATGCACTAGAAACCACATGCGAGTTTCTAGAATAATTGTGAGAATGCGTAATAAAAGAGACAAAAAAGTTACATTGATGTTTTTTGTATACCCCTCAAAATGTCCTTCACGATTTCGAAGGAATAGATTGTTCAATTCTAAATAAGTGTACAATAAGGAGGTCGTAAGGTCTCCATTGATGTTTTGATCATGAGAAATTTGTGTAGTTCCTTCTCATGTCATTGTTTTTCTTTTTGCTTATAATTCTAGGATATACATTTGTGCAAGTACGCAGGAAAAATGAGAAAATTCAATGCGAGTAGATGATAAAACTATGGGTATTATATTGATATAAAATACTTGGAAATTTAAAAAAAATGGGATAAGGGAAATTCCCGGGTCAAAATTTTGAATTAATTTCAACGGGGGAGAGACCTCCATATATCCGTAATATTACTGTTTAAAAGCAGTACTACAAGAAATTCATGCATTTTCTGGATTGAGGATTTTTAAGCTTAATATATCTCCACTCCATAATTTTTACTTTATACACTTTCAATTTGTTGCCGCGAATCCAAGTTCCTTGTTCTCAATTCCACAGACTAACATCATCAACGAGACTCCCTGTAAACAGTTGGAAATTCTGAAAGGAGCTTTTGGTTCTCAGGTGTGATGGAAAGTCAATATTTTGTGCAGGTATCATGCGCTTGTCGCTTGGCAAAATCCTTTTGAGAGCGTTGCTCCTCTCCGGAGATTCTCTAATCCTTTTCAAGCTTAGGGCTGGAAGAAGAGCTGTGATACGTTCGGTCCATTATACAATGTGAATTTTTGTCACAAGGCACATTTTTATAATCGATATTAGTGATATCAAGTGTCATATACGACTACTTCAAGTATATTTGTGCTACTTCGAAGTGTAGACAACACCATTTGTTTACTTCCAATTTATTATATTTGAAGAATCTAAAGGCAATGTTCTAGAAATGTTTTGGAACGAAGTGATTACTTAAGTTTTCAATCTAAATGCGTTTGCTCGTGAATTACCTGTTTTGTTCGGTGTATAAGAGGAATACATATTTCAGTCAAAACTTGGAATAAGAATTTTGTATAACAGTTATCGTCTTTAAAACTCATAGTTGACTTCACTCTGATAGTTCTTACGTCTCGAAAATAAAGGCAAGATATTTTTGCAAAATAATAGTTCATTACTTAATAGTCTTAGTAATAGTTAAAGGAAGATCCATACTTTTTTCTCTTGCAAATAAACCAAAAAATAAGAATCGAATATAATGTTATTTGTTTTAGATCTGGTGCAGCTTACAGTCCTGGTTTTAATTGGAAATTAAAATTTAATATGATCCATATAAATGTTACATGATGTTTTTTTGAAACTATATAAAAATTCTAAAATTGCGTTTAAGAGTGAAGTATATTATTATTATTATATTTTGTCATTAGTTTTGTTAATTTGGTATAAAATAAAATTCAACACAATTTAGTTTAATTCAGTCATATATTTAGACACGTTCATTACCCTCTGACAAAATATATTTATTGACTAACGATTCAAAATATACTCTGAATTAAAAATTGGCGGAAATGATATTCATTTTACGATCTATGAATACAGTTTTTGTATATCCCTGTTTCCTATTTCACTCAGGTTCCACAATTTCCCAGCACCCTTTTAGTGTAAAAACTGTAACTTTCTCCGCACTCAGTATTGCTCTGTTATCATGAAATTGATCTTAACTGCGTAACTTGTGAACTATTCTCACTACGATGCAATTAATTATATATGCTTTGTTTTGGAAGGAATCCATTTTCAGGAGAAACTCAAATCTGTTAGGAGAGATATGTGCTGCATGAAAAGTATACTTGCATACATGTACCAATAGAATTGATTACAAATATTATAAATCAGAGTTGAAAATAAACGTGAATATTTAGAAACGTCTAGTTGCTGTTCAGTATTCGTTAAAAAACTTTCCTCAACTTGGTCATATAAAGGTTTCAACAGCTTTATAAAAAATAAATTATTCATTAATTGAAACCAAATGACCTATTTCCCGCTTAATAACTTTATAAGGAAATTAATGAAGGTTTATGAGACTCTTCTTCAATCAACAGTTCTTAGTTTACTTGAGGATTATAACCATGTATCTTCATAATACAATTATTACAATTCTTACCAGTAATACTGCCAGTAATAAAACTATTAAAATGTTATTAAACTCATTTAAATTAATATAAAAATAATTCGTAATTTCACAGGAAAATTTTCACTTCTGCGGAATTAAATATTTACAAACCACATCTACAAATCTTTGTAGTAAAACATTAAAATAGATTCCAATTAATTAATTGTTTACAAAAACTAGTGATTGATGGTGTAATTGTAATATTTGTTTTTCAAACGAAGAATACTATCGCTAAATCATCAAATTTTGAAATTATATCATCAGAAACTGTAAATAAATACTATTATTTCTAAAATTTTATATGACATTGTGAGTTGAGTAATTTCTTTTTAACACGGCTAATTTCAGTCATTGGCAGGGGAATGCAAATAAATAAATTATCAACATAAAATATACATTAAAGAAGTTACATGTGCATGAAAACAGAAACATTGTCTACTTACAATACTGTATAAAACATTGCAGTAATAATATGATAGTTGATGACAAATATTGTCAAATACAATATTGTCAAATTAGTTGTCACAGTAAAATTAGACTTAAAAGTGTCCAGTACTTTGTACCGCTTTTCGTAGCCTTGTATCTGTGCTGATGGCTCAGTACAGCTCTTCGTGTTGCCTAGCAACGACCAAAGAAGAGGGATCCGAGGTTGGAACGTGTGACAACTACGCCTACCGCCGTCGGCTATGGAAAAGCACTCCGCCTAATTACAGGACGCCAGGGTCCTTCTATGGGGGCAGTAGAGGAGGGTACACGGGACGTGTTCACGAGTGCCGTGTTCAAGGGACGAACATAAACACCTGTGGAATTGATTTGCGTTTCGCCACGAGAATAGAGCAGGGGTGTCGTCGTTGTCATGTTTGTAAACAAGGCTGGAAATTGACTGCTACAAATCGTCGCATTAATTGCATGTCTTATATCAAAACACATTTCACTTGAAAACAATTGAGAAAAACATGTATGATCGTGAAAGAAACACAGAGTTTAAATTACACAGGCTCACAAGAAAATATCTGTTCGAAAGACTAAACCTGTGAATCCTTAAGTATTTTAACGCGCTGAATCTGAATTCGAATTCCAAATTGTTCCATCATCCCCCAGTTTTTCTTATATCCGAATTTTCTCTTTTAGGTGCGTTTTTGTTATTTAAAAACTAGAGGGCAATTCTGACTCAGGATTCAGATACAGCGTGTCAAAATACATTTGTAATACATAGGTTTAGTCTTTGAAACAGACCATTTTGTGTGTGTGCGCGCCTGTGTTATTCATCAAATATTTTCTGTCGTTGTAAGTTAACATATTTCAACCCTGCCAATTATTTTCTTTTCTTTAAGGGGTATGTAATTGCCTATATATAAAAATTATACTAGATGTATCATTTTTTAAGAATTTTATAGGTTTCTGTCTCGTTACAGTATCCCCGAAGAATATTGTAATAAACAAACGAAACGTTGAAAACTTTGTCAGTGGTTTTTCATTAATCAATCTCCTGAGGACTGTAAGAGTTTTTAAATATGGTAGTCAAGAATTGTTTATACATACAATTAATATTTTTTTCGAAGTATTTTTGAGTGAGAAAAATAGGGTTAAAAAAATAATTCGTATCAACAAAAAATACTAGTTTAGTTTGTATAATAAAAGATTCATCAAAGGCTTAACAGGCGAAAATAATAGACCCCTGAAATTTTTACAGTGCTCGAAAATCTGAGTGTAACCTACAAGTGATACTAAAGCGAGGTAAGTTTGTGTGATTTATTTAGAAGATTGTTATATATTTTTTTGTTTGATTGACGTCAAAAATTATGTTAATTGGCTTCTCACCCGCCACCCCTTTCTACCACAAGAAAACAAAAATTAAGTACTACAAATAAGTTACTCCATGCACTTAATTGCATGAACTAAATGAGGCACTCAATATCAAGTTAGGAAGTTTCCTCGTTCCTTCGTATCTGTCTTTGGTTGCTATTAGTTCTTCGTGGCCTCGAATCTTGAGTGCTGAGGGAGTGAGCTACAATACATTTACGTAAATGTAACATCCCCTGCATGCGCGTGAGGGGGTTCCCCAGCGCCGGCCGGCTCGAGAATCCACGGTGAGCAAACAAGTCGCGTGTCGGCGATGCGCCGTTGCCTCACACGATGAGAAAGAAAGAAAACTTTCTCTGCAAATTCACTTTGTGCTTCGAGAAATGTCTGTTATTAATTCCGCAGTGTTATAATCCGGACGCACCGCGTTCGTGTGGGATCTACTGTAACACTCCGCGCTTATTATTGTCGTGACCAAATGGCCTAATGACTTCCTTCATTTCCGAGAAGAGCATTCAGAGGGTGGAGCAGAAATGAATGTAACAGTTCTCGTGTTCTATTTACAGTGTATTAGCTGAGTTACAGCGCCAGGTTTTGTTGTTTTTCATTTGACATAAGTATTAAGTAATAGTTCTCAAATTTCCATTTTTATCTAGTGAAAGTACTCTTCATGTTCAATCCTCAAAAGAATTATGTATCAAACAACAAATGGTAAACATATCAACTTGAAATAGAATCAGGCTGACCAACACACATACAATCAGGCAGTTATCAATATGTTCACCATGAATCTACACTGGGCTAATTTAATGCTATTTTCATTATCTTTTTTGAAAACAATCTAGCAAATATTTTGGTACCAAAGGACGCTACAAACCTTCCACAATATATCCTCCGACCATATGTTTTGTTGGTTTGTTTGCAGTTTCTTTTTAAATTCCGCTTGCTGTTTATCACGCTCTTGTCAGCTTGGCTGCCTAATAATAACATATGTATAGTGCACGTTTTAATTTCTAATATCATCGTACTTTTTTTCCTTCATGTCAGTTTTAATGGTTTGAAACGATTAATTTATCATTTATTTGTTTTGAATGTTGACTCGGCTGAGTGCATCAGCTTCTTGATCGATGTTTTCTCTGTTTTCCCTTTGGTACTTGGATAGAACTGATGGTATATTTCCTTCGTTTCTTTAGTTATTTAATGGCATGGGAATACTGCCAAAATGAATTATATTTATTCTACAAAGTGACAGATCGAAATGATAAAAAGAATGTCACTCTTAAAATGTACACAATATTCAGATATCATCCTAAATGTGCTGATAAACAACTTGAAATGATTCATTACACATACATACTAATTTCTCGAAAGACGAAGCAATAGTTGCATTTGTGTCATGAATATATATTTTCTTCTCTAGAAACACTTTATTTCAATACACGTCTCATTTTGTAATTCTTAATTAAGGTTACCTAATTTTTTATTTTCCTCGTAATACAATCATAATGTTTATCTTACGTTATCAACGTAGTGCATGAACCAATGGATTAAAAATCATCGGCTTCATCGGGTTGCAGTCGGATCAACCAAACCAATATCACTGAAGCAGCTGCAAGGTGTGCAATTTGTCCTACTGGAGCAAATTATCAATTTTATTAAAAAATGAAACTAGTATTTATACCTGTACTTCCATAGTAATGAAAATTCTTTCGTCTAATATCAAGGGATTTTTTTGATTTCATATATGACCATTCAAATGGACGAAAGTTTTGTTAGTTTACTTACAAAGTATTTTTTACATTAAGTTTAAGAAAATAAAATTTTAGAATTACTTAAAATATTGTATACAAATTAAATTTTAAAACGTTTTGCAATTAAAAATTGGAACTGCAATTATTTGGATGTTCTGTTTTTCGCTAATGTTTGAAACATAGTGACTTTATAAGTAACTGTTGAACTACTTGAAAACATTTTCAGGGTCAATGTCGTGCATTTACTCCCATATCCCTCTCCCCACTTTTTGAAGCAAAGACTTAATTATGTATATAATTGGATATAAATGAAAAACTTCTGCTTATTTAATGCTCATTATAATTTTGAGTTTGAAACTTCTGTTATTATATTAGCTACACTGCAGCAATGCGGCAGAATTCAAAACTTCTGATACGTCTGTAAATATCCAACTCCCTCTCTCAGATCAGTGTCTTCCATTGGAAGTTCACAACAAAAGACAAAATTTACTGACGGAGCACAACACAAGATCCTGGTGTTTGTGAAAAGGACTCCCCAAGTTTACTTTTCGTTTTCTCTCAACCCTTCTCCTTCGCGAGACGTTTTCAGAAACTCACGACACGTCGCCAGTTCTTCAAACTTGCACATTTCACGGAAGACTTCAGTAGCTACCACTGTTGCTCTGTTGTTCGAATTCCATAATTTTGTTCAACATTAAAATAAGAAATAAATAATTCATGTTTTTGGTGGGACACCTGTGGTGCATGTTTTATTGAAATTTATTTTCTCTTTCTATAAGAAACAAAGATATTAACACTCATATTATAATAATACTTTATTCAATTTATCAGATTTGTGTCGTAAATTAATTCAGTACAGCCCTATTCAGTTTTTATATCCACTATTTTCCTTATGATATATTATTTAAATGAAATCATATTTCTCAAGCCTTATTTGCAATGTATTGTTTCATAGTTCTCACAGATATAGTTTCTAATTCAAAATATTTCGTATTCGTAATAAACACATGCTGAGTGATTTACATATAGCACGAGTAGTAAACAAATTTCATTTTAAAAAAACGTAGTAACTTATTTGACACAAATAATTGGTGGTCAACTTCAAACCTGGTGATCAGACTACCAAGTTGCTAAGAACAATGTTCAATTAATTCCCCTTCATGCAAGGGAGAAACCTATGGCAACTGCTTTCGCCTGTTCGTGTCAAAACACGGTTACAGACAAGGCGGTTAAGTCCGAGGGATAATGAGCAAATGACAGGAATAATATTTATATATACATACAGAATTATAATATGAAATAAATAAATAACAATATATGTCATGATACCCTATGTCTAAATAGTCGATGCTAGTCAAAATTATTCTTCCTCTAACCTTGGTTCAAAAAACAGTATGCAAAGAGCAGCAAACGACATTTTATGTAACTTGCTGCCGATTTCTCTATTGAAAAATTTGAACATTAATGGACAAGTATATTAATCTTTTTTCAAAAAAATTTAAGTTAGTCGTCCCAAAATATTAAAAAATATAAGAAAATTACATATTAAGAAGAATGATGGGAAAAATTTACTCCATAAGTTCTAATTTATCATCACAAATTGTTGATTTGTAGACAAGTCTGTATGACAAATTTCTAATCACAGATCAATCTGATAATCTCTCCACTAGTTTAGTACATAAATTCATTCGTAACACAAGTACTGTCCTCTGTTCCTCTGGTGGCCCAGGTGGCAGCGTTCTTGCTTTTCACAAAGTCATCGCGGGTTCAAATCTCCGGTGGGACAAGAATTATTTTTAGCTTTTCAAATGAATGTCCCAGTTTATATAGCTGTGAGTAGTGAAAAGTGAACCCTCATTCGTCTATCCACGTCCTGCTTGTATCAATAACTCTAAATATTACTAGCCACTTCTACTAGCCCCTCCACGTGGGCCAAGTTGTTGGTAAACCCAGCTAACCGGTCCACCTACTGAAAATAGTCTACCACCCAACTCCTACCTCCTATCGGTCAATGTAGACAAGCTTAAATAGCACGCTACATTTCCAATTTACAAATACTACAATAGAAAGTGTTGTCTTTATTGTGCGCTTTTATGAAATTATTGTACATCAATATGAATTCTCCAAACATATTTTCAATATTCCAGTAGCAGGTTTTTGAGATATATCGTTAAAATACAAGGTAGTGATTTCTGTTGAAAGCAGTTTTCGACAGCATCGCTGTCATCTTCAGTGGATCTACTTTCACGCTACAGGGGAGCGGGCGAGAGCACTTGGTTGAGACAACTCCGTCTTTTGCTTGATTTACTTAGGTGAACTATTAAGACAAATAGGCAATTACATCCCCATTTTTCATTCACTTAGAAAAATTCACAAATCTTCATTCATTCAGAAAAAGTATTCTGTGCACTGCGGTGCATAGAATGACTTCGTGTGCACCGTTCTAATGGCGTCGAGAGTGGAAGATGCGAACCCGTTCGACGCAGTGCAGCGAGTAGCGGTCCAAACGAGTTGGAAAGCTACACGGACGTTTTTACTCGGTGATATATATGAGGACGATGATGTGGAAAATTCTCTCCTTGGAAAGTGACATCAGAAACGAGAACCTGATAAATTCATTTTCGAGGATATTTCTCCTTGAGAATAAGTTTTTATGGATGGATTTTTATTTATAACCAATAAAGCACAAAATTATTAGTTTTTTATTTTTAAAATTTTTGTATTTTATGCAATTGTGATCAGCGCAATTCATAGTAGGTTTTTTAACAGAAAGTATTCAAAAAGTACTCTACAAAGTAATTCAGTAATCACACAATGGGTCAACCATGAAAACGCAGCAATTTTTACAATTCATAGTTATGTTATCACAGAATGTATAAAAAAATTCTGATTTTTATGAACTTTCGGTACACATGAAAAGTTTAATTTATAGCGTTCCACCAGAGAAAAGGAATGAGTAAAAATGTGGATGTTGTAGTGACATTACTTTCTTTTCTTATTTCAATGTCATGCGGTGACGTAAATGTAGTATACGCTTTGTGTTGGTACCCTTGACCGTTCCAAGCTCGCGCAAATGCTACACAGCGTAACATAGGCGCTCGTCAGTTGACGTTGTAACGTAATACCGGGGATATACCATAGATGCAGGAGGATGATGCTTTTCCCTCACCTCGAGGAGGTCACAAGATTTTAACACCCGATTAAATCAGACAAAAATTAATGTATATTTATTGAATGACTAATTTCCTAAAGTAGTTTCATCTTCATTCTTTAAAGCATGAGTCACCTATCTTTTGGGTATCACGGACCATTAAACAAATTGTTTTTACTTGAGCGGGATCACTGACTGATTTTTCTACATAGATGAATACTTTTGTCAAATAATGATCATGGGAACTGAAATAAAAATATGAATTCGTCTATTTAACATGCTCGGATGTTTTACTGAAACTATGGTGATTTTTGATTATAACAAATCTATGAATATGTATTTAATCGAATATACTCATTGAATTAATTAAAAAAAGATTAGAGGTTAGCACCTTGTCCAGGATGAAGGTATTTTTACATACGTGACAGAACTTCAATTATATCACAGAAATGCTTTTTCTTTTTTTCTATTAGTTTTCTTTTTCTCAAAAATATGATTCCAAAAAATACCTTCTAATATTAATGACATAACAAACCAATTTCCTCAACAAAATGTCGAAAATTAACACTAATGTCCATATTTTTCTACGAACAACCAAAAAGGTTTTCCTAACAGACCGTTGCAATAGAGATTTTTTAGTTGGTCATTGGAAAACATACAACCGCATGTGGACCACATTGCCTGTTCCAGTCTCATAGGAAGGTTCTATAATACATTTAGATCTTGATGTTACAAGCATACATCTACCATCTACCTTCATCGAAGAGGTTGCTATACCGTCGTTCAGGTGAAAATGCTGAGAGGTTGGGACTCGAACCCGGGATGTAAAAATTTCCAAAGAAAGTGTTTTGCGCAATCCAATGAAACTTTATTTGTTTCAATGAAAGTACGTTACAACTTTTTCATCATATGGAAAATGTATACTGTTCATAACTTCTCTAAATTAAATAATTTATTTCTTTTATGACGTAAAATACACTGAAAAAAATAAGTTTGGTTGGATTGGACACGCTCTTAGAAGAGGATGAAGAACCATAGAAAAGTGTCTTTATGTGGAACCCTCAAGAATCCAGAAAAAGGGACGCCCAAAGATGAGCTGGAGAAGATACATTACAAAAGATAATGGCAAAAGCTTGAATGAGATGCGAGCGATGGCAACAGATAAGGGTAAAAGGAGATTATTATTATTATTAGTATTATTAAAATTTGAAGTAAGAGCTCTGAAGTACTGTACAGAAAGATTCGTGTTGATTCCTTCAATAATTTAATTGAATTGAAGTAGACACTAGATGAACCTGTGCGAATAATTCACGTGCACATTTAAAGTAACGAAAATATAAAAATATTTTAAATACATCACATTTTTATCTTGTGTAAAAATAAATTGTCTGTGCAAACCTTTCAGGTAGTAGGTGTAAGTATGTGTGATAACAAAAGAGTATAATAATAATAATAATAAATAATGAGACATTACTATCATAATAGTCTCACAATTATCTCATGACTTGTATATTAAAATTTTTGAATAACCCAGATATGCTTGTTAAAACAAAATGGACACTTGGATTTTAATAAATCGTAAACAAAAAATAAATCAAAAAATTAAATTTCTCATTTGATTATTGAACAATTGCTCATTTGCTGTCATCCAATGATACTTTTGAGATAATTTATGAATTAATCCATGCGCGACCGACAAATATACAGAAGATTCCAAATACTATCGGCATTGCGGCGCCATTTTGTGAATATTACAAAGCCCTTACTCGAGCCTGAGACGTAACGCAAACATTCTTCTGCCAACCTCTTGGCTAATGCCCTCATCCCCACCCGCCGTCATGCCATGGTCACCGGAAAGCGCAACACCGAGCCGGAAGGAATCTTCACCGCCTGGGAGTACCAGCACTCGACTCGCTCAGACAAGCGCACGTGTGCCGATGCTAGAGCTGCTGTGGCAGCAGCGAAAGCTCTTGATTTGCAGCACGTGGCACCAGTAGGGAAACTAGCAGCGGCAGTGACCTCCAGGGGCCTAGGGTTCAGAGCCTCTCAGCTATACGGCTCCCCGGAGGTGGAATGGTTAGATGGAGAATTATTGAGTTGGCTTAAAGCGTAGCTCGTCCGCACAGCGTGGAAGCTGTGCCGTGAATCTGAGATATTTCGTCCAAGGCAACCGGCGTGAGGATGAGACAGTTTTGGTCTTAAACTTGAAGTAGATTGAAAGATTTTAGTAGGATACAAATATATTATTGTGGGGGACATTTTGCTTTTAACTCTTTAGCACAAAACAATACTCCAAAAATTATCTCTAAATTAAATTATTTCCGCAAAATATTATAAAGTTTTCTTTAATGGTTAGATGGACTAGTAATTTGTCTTGTCTCGCTAAATAAAGACACTTTTTCATTAATAGTAGTAATATTAAGTAATCGAAAACAAAATTAAAATATTTCCGTTAATATTAAGGAATCCGAAGGATCATTAAACGTGTAGTAAAATACTCTATTTAATTTGTACTGGCATATTTTATCAATACCGAAATCAGTAATTCAACTCGCAGATTGTTATCCATAATTCAAAATATTTTAAATACATTTTAGCAATAATCGCACGGATCTTTCAACTCTTATCACTTAAATCCATCCGTAGACTTGAGTTCACACGACATGAAAATTTTTTCCAAAAGGGATCCGAAGATTCCAGGATTTAACAAATAGAGAATGTTGTATTAACATTATATCATTTAACTGACACAAAATTTGTGCAATTAACACGTGGCATCGCGTATAATTTGTATGAAAATTTATTTTACCAGAACCATTAGTTCTCTGAAAGAGAGCGCCAAGAGAGCGATTTTCGAACGAATATAGCAGAACAAGTTAAAAATATATTTCCGAATAATCGCGGGAACCTATATCAAAAATTCTTCAACTCCAGGAGTGTAATTAATTATTTTCTCAAAAATATTCCTTGTTGGATAGCATTGATATGCTTCTGTTTATGATGTTCCCTACAAGATTGATGTTATCGTTGGAATATTCCTTGAATATTCCTCAAGGTGTATTATATTTTACATGACTTCAACTTGGGAACATGGATAAAATTATCACGTTTGTTTGTTATTAAATTCTTTATGAATAAAAATTAGGGTGTATATTTGAGCAAATATAAGTCGTAAATTAAAACCGTGCAACTTATAATTAAAATCTTCAAATGGATTTTAATGAAAAGATAATGTTAAAAATGTGTTTCTATGACTATATAATGGCACACTAAAATACGAAAAAAATACTTAAAGAATTAAACAGAAAAAAGTGTCAAACTAATAATAAGTTGTGTGAGAAAGTGTCGAGTTTAATGAACAAGTAACAAATTGAGTAACTTGGATAGTAATTTTGAAGCAACACCCTAAATTTACTCTACACCAGAAACGATTACTTAACTCGTAAGTAAAGCACATCAGACCACCAAGTCATTGAGAACTCAGGTAGAGTGACAATGGGAATATAGAAGAACTAAGTAAAGGCGTGCGACGACCGTGACCAAGTGGACTAGCCGTCACGTTATTTTAGTCAGTGAGTAGACCGCCAACTGCATCCTGGCAGCACCGGACTCTAATGTGCCAACGGCCGTAATTAGCAACTCTGAATCTCGCAAAAACACTTTCCTTGACGAAGTTCGACAGATTTCAGACCCTTGCTACTGGCTCGAACTCTGGCCTTCGGAGAGATCTCTTGTAACTTGAGGCGAAAACGTATATTGTAGATGTAAAATATTCTTAGATTTAGCATGGAAGTAGGGAAGTTAAAATATTAATGACTGCAAAGCTGCACTTTGTATTACAGCAAAAACTTGTGGGAAACGTGTTATTTTCTGCCCTATTAGCACAGTAATCTCACGTTTGAACAATATTGTTTTACATCTCTTTTTATGTTCCGTTAGTTACAGAATTCTGATACCATTTTAACTAATAAAAGGAAAATAATAATAGTACTTTATACTTCAATTATTTATTAATTTATTCATTGCATTTTCCAATTAATAATCTTATTTATGATACTAAAAAAAGTTAATGTATTTTTCTTCTTTCAATATAAATTTGTCGTTTCATGATGATGGGAATTATTATCATTCACAAACACAATCAAACAATAAATAAATTTCAAATTATATATCTTAAATCATAAGATTTTACTTTACGAATTTTTGATTCAGAATTATGTCTTGGGATCATAATTACGTATTTCTGTATGATCCAAGTTTCGTTAAGTGCAACGTTCATTTTTATATTTTACGTTTCCCGAAGATTTCAATTAACAACTCCATCTTGTATTCAAGACAGTAAAATATTTTTTTTATTTAAAGTTTTCCATTCTGTGAGTTTACGAGCAGACATTGGACAAATATGCAAAACAGTTTGTGCACGTTTTCCGGATGTCTTGTCACCATCAGCGCGTCTCCGATGCCAACATCTGAACCATGAAAACACAGCAGAGGAAGTAGCAACAGCTGCAGTACGACAAGGAAAAAAAGTGTGACCCTTTGAAGTTCCCAGAGTCTTGTTTCTTCAAAATCTGTATTTCACACTGTTCCCTCAAAAAGACTCTGTGAGCAAGAAGTTTCGGTGATGAATATTTGATTTTTACTAAAAAAATGGAATGTCTACAGTACAAAAAAGACTCAAGATACTATCAGTCATCGTCTTTTCAGATTCTATATCATGTTTTAAAAATGCGTAACATATTTTTTTCATATCTCCGTTAATTAACTCGATATGATATACGAGTCCGTTACAAAGACATTGAATTTGTGAAAAAAATGCATGATTTTATGTTTCGACCAAAGCTTATTTAATATATGATCATTTATGTCATAACGAAATAAATGACGATTAATGTCATAACTATGTAATAAGGGATTGCATTAATTTTTTTCCGGGAAACTTAACTTGTACGTCCAATTTTATTCTGATACTTTTACAAATTTGAAGTGTCCACAAGTCATTCGATATTTCGACCGTTGTCTGAGGAAGATCGATGAACTTGTACAACAAAAATAATAACATTTTAGTGCGACTTTGTAGAATGACTTGCAGCGGAGGTGGCAAAGGTATTTTTGTATCTAGTAAATATTTTTGTTTTCTCACAGGTTACACAATAATTCTAAAAAGTACGTTATAAGCATGAATAACAAGCGAATATGAAATTTTCACTAATTTTTCCATTAACATTTAGTGTAATATTTAAAATAATAATAATGAGATTGAATTGAGATTTCTTTAGATATAATTTTACTAATATGATGAATGGAGTTAGTTCTTTCGCTGTTATTAAACGTTGGAATTATTATTTGAAGTTGAAATTGTAAAATACAATATTAGCACGCTGGCTGTACGAATAGAGACGGTGGACCAGACTTGTCAGTAGTTCATAGTTTGCCGCCCATATTCCATCAAACATATTTGCCAACTTGGCTCATTAAGCAAAGTTTGACAAATAAGTTTGCGCGTTGCTCAACATGGCATTACTCAACATAGCATCAACCTTAATTGACAAACTTCATGACAAACTATTCCCAAATAATTTTCCCAAATAACTTTGATCACGTATACCTGTAGAACATCAAGTTCCGTAGGAACTTCAAGGATCGCCTAATACAAGTTATGAAATATTACTAAAGTCTGTATATTTGTAAACAATTATTAAGTAGAAGTCTTCGCCACAATATTGCTGAAACTATGGCTTCCCCATGTTTCTGCAACATGTCTATTTTGATTTCTCTTCTACACCTGGAAGCAGTATATACTTAAGCAGAAATAATTTTTTCTTTGGTTTTGTTTTGCTAAAATTCCATTTGTTTGCCTCGAAATGTTTATATTGTAATTGTTTTTATTTCTGCAACGTCACAGAATTAATTACTGTTTCAGTTCAATTTCTTTCTACAATACCTAACCCAAACTACATAATAAAGCATGTGCAGATGTAGTTGTGTTAGCATAAATCCTTAGATCCAGATTTGCAAACAAATATATTTCATTGTAACATTTACATTGTTATATTTACATGAATCGTTACATTTGTTCATACCGAACAAAATATAAGTTTATAGGAAGTAACATATTACCTTTACAATTTTATCTATCGTTTTGAACAATCATAGGAACAACCATAACAAAATGACGGTACAGACCCATTGCATGTGCTTTCTAACATAAGTTGCTAAGTATTCATTATATAAAGAAAAGGATATTTAACAATTTCGTGAAAACGTAACAGAATATATCCTATATTAACAAGTCAACAAAAATAATTTAAAAATAAAAAAGAGCGTTAGTTATCTCACTCTAAGATGTGTCACAGAAAAGTATCAATACATCCACATCTTCCTCAATAATTACAATAAACATGATAACTCTACTGTAACGTCAGTTTCCTGTAATACTTTTACAACAGTGGTACTAAATACACAGAAGTAAATTAATATTGAAAATCACTAACTACGTTGCCAATTTTGAGAAATCTTCAAAATGTTCTTTGATCTTCAGAATTTTCTATAATTTTGATCTAAAGGGTAATTCATATGGAGTGCATCCATTGACTAGTACCTACAAAAATCGTCCATTCCGTCAGAATTGCTGGACACAGACGGATGGAACCTTAAAAACCTTTTCGGTATAAGAGAATCATATAACTGATATTTCCATCGTAATCTCACGGTCGCAAAACTTTTCACGATTCAAATAATTTTTCCACACTGGGTGTATTTTTCTATATAAATAAGAAAATAAAAACATGTTTTCAGCATTAAAAGTTCCCAACTGTTCATTTAGGTCAAAATATGCCTGTCTAATTTACGTCAATCGTCTCAAATTTTTATACTATATACGAGAGAGTGAATCGCTGGATATCTCAGCATTAATTCATATTACTCAATGTGACGCAGCAGTATATTTGGAAAGGGTTTTAATGACCTTGCCGTTAAGCCCTAAAGCCCCTCAAAAAATATATTTGGATGATTTCATAAAGAATATTCCGGATAATAAAGCAGTTCGCAAATGATTAGTAGGTCAAAGAGAAATAGAGCAGGAGCCAGGAAGAGGAAGTTTGAGATAAATCTCATCGGAATACAATAGGGCAAACAGTTTGCGGGTCACTGATTCAGAAAGAGATAACACATCATTTCAGGTGAAAGCATTTATCTAAAGCAAAGAAGCATTTCTTCTAGAATCCTACAAAAGTTGCCATTGCAATGCCGCATTAAAAACACATTATCAACTATCTCCTCAAAATAACATTTCTTGAGGAGAAAGTGGCGAAGAGAAGAGAATCGAGTAACCCAGTTTCCTTTTTCACTCTCAGTAACGTTGGGAGTAAAAGAAGGGAATGTTTTTCGCAATAAGTTCTTCCTGACTGTTTCACAGACAACGTCGCAGCTCCTGGGATCCTATACCATACTGCCGCTCCGGCTATAATCACTTAACATATTCAAGAGAAAACGCGTGTTTAGTTCTCGACAAATTTACAGGATCTTAACTATAACTGTATTATTTACTTTTGTAGTATTTTGTGTCTAGGATTCTTACTAAAAGATTTCCGTGTTATCCTATTAATAAGTACAGTAATGGCTCACAGTCTCTATCATGAAAAAGCAACTTTGAAGGAAATCACATGCAGTAGAAATGCGTTTTGAGTATGATATATTAACTTATAGATCCTATTTCGAAGATTCTGTACAGGAGAAAAACAGTTTTCGAGAAAAACAGTTACTATTGTTATTGTTAGTAGAGCAGTAGAGTTTACACATCGAGTATAAAAATCTTATTGTACATACGAGTGTATAGGTGACTTATTAATCATGAAACAATTATATTATTTGAAAACATTGCTAGGTTTATTTTTACATGCATTTAATTCTTATTTCTAATTGCTTTTATATCAATTTTTGAATTATATTAATTAAATAATTTTCAAAAATTAATTTTAAAATGCAATAAAAAAATTCGGAAATTTTGGTTGGGTTGAAACCCTTTGGTCTTAACGCAGATATGCATTTTTTCTTAAATTTAAGATTTTTTGATAATGATAAAATTATTTCACGAACCTATTTAGTATGTCCTTTGTACAAAGAAACACAGTATTTATAAATTATTTTGCTCTATGATGTTAACGACCTAATAATTGTAATATTAAACCATACAAAGTGAAATACCGAGAGCTACGCACAACTATTTTCAGTGCATTAACAGCTATATTCTTAGACGAACACTTCAGGTTTTGTAGTCCAGATAGTGTTGGCATAGCTGTAGGACAGGCACATCTTATTTATCTTGGAAGTATTGTTTAATAGTAAAATGAAATTAGCCTAAATATATGAAATAGAATAATTGTCAAAAATAGAAAAATTATCACGAAATACGAATTGAAATGCCTCATTCATTTTAAGTACCGTTTACCGTAACTAGACATCAAAAATTTGCTTTAAATTTAATTTCTTACAACAATTTAAAAAAAATTGTGTTGATACCTAACACACAAATAACTTACAATTACATTTCCCGATTCATCATATTTGTTACATGAACATTAACATTTCAAATGTTATGGATACGAGGGAATTTGCCCCTTTGGTGGCTCAGGTGTTAGCGTTATCGCTCATCATCAAGTCATCCGGGGTCAATTCCCGGTGGGGCCAGAAAAAATTTGTAACTTTTCACATTTATGTCCCTGTTCATATTGCTGTGACTACTGAAAAGCGAACCCTTTTTCTCCTATCCACCTTCTACTACTCCTAGTAGCAATAACTAACTTTTTTCTAACGACTCCCACTAACCCCTCCACGTGAGCCAAGTTGTTGGTAAACCCAGCTAACAGGTCCACCTACTAATAATAGCCCTACCACCCACCTCCCACCTCCTATCGCTCCAAGTAGGTAGGATTCAATAACACGCTACGTTTCCCATTTATAAACATTACTACTACAAGGGAATTAATTTCCGTGCCATATTCTGCTGGGTAATATCTAATTTAGAAGCAAAAAGTTCATTTTCGATGTAAGGTAAGAATGAAGAATAAACAAAGAATGAAGAAGAACCAAGAAGCATGAGGAAGAACCCCGTAAAAAAGTGTCCGTCCGTCCGTCCGTCCGTCCGTCCTTCCTTCCTTCCTTCACGTTCTACACATCCGACACATGTTCTGACATCGCAAGCCACCTTACGTCCTCGGCACGTCCTGGTCCTTCTTTTCTTTCTCTTGCAACCTTACATACTAGACAAGGAGATATCTCTGTGCATGCTAGGACACATTTAACGCACTTGTTGACCATAGATATAATTGTCAATATTGCGTACATAACCCGACAATTTTTTAAATTTCATTCTTTGCCCCACCTGCTGAGTAGCCATTCTTTGTTGAATGTTTTGTATTTTTACTGTTTTACGATATTGCCCAATTTTTCTCTTCGTTTCCCATGGCCAAAACTGCATAGACAACAAAGACACCCTTTCCTTTTGAAACGATTTGCTTCAAATTGTAATATTTAGTATATTTTAGCGTAATCATTTCTATGTATTTATAGCGTTCTTAATTTATAAATTATATGTGTTAAATACGTTTGTATCAATGCACATTATTGTGTGTGTTCCGGTCCCGAGCACACTACATTAAAAAATTAACATTTCAGGAAAGATTGAGTTCCAAATCCTTCTCTGTTCCGATCTCTTCTTTGTACAAATATAACTTGTTGAATGCTAAACGGTTTCTTGCAAGATTGTATTCTAAAATCTTCTTGCCAAAGAGCACGTGAGTCACGTCGCTTATTTTCTCTAGAAGGACCCCCCACTTTCGCTGCGGTGGTTTCTGCATTCAAGGACCCTGACAAAATACTTAAAGATGGGCATACATGAACACGCCATGCCACACCCATGATGTCCAAATGGAATATATATATATATATATATATATATATATATATATATATATATATATATATATATATATATATATAGAGAGAGAGAGAGAGAGAGAGAGAGAGAGAGAGAGACGAGAATGTGTGGAAACCTCCCCCATTGCTCTGAGTACTGCGGCAGAATGAAAAACACAGCACGACAATATTCAAACACGGTCTTCTTGAATCAAAACACAGATAACACATGCCATAGACAGACCCGAATTCTTACCTTTAAAATATCCTGAAATTACACTTTTGGAAATTTTTATAGCTTGAAGTTATGATCTGACAAAAATATTCAAATAAACATTATTTATAGAATCACTTAACTTCATTAGTAGTAAGTTTCTCAATGTTAGACTGAAAATATATAATATATTTTAATACTTTCATCAAGTACTGATCATTAAAAATCATTAAAATCATTTACACGAGCACAACACACTTGGAATATAAGCAACCAGAAAATAAAATTATAGAAATTTTTAACTTATTTTGCAGTTTTGTTCCTTGGAACACTTCTGACTTTTATTCTACGATATTTTTTGAAATTATTTCACAAAATTATTGTTTTTTTTTAAATAAAATTGAAATATTTATTATTTGATCAGTAAAGTCTCCAATAGAGGCAATATTACCATATCTCAAATATAAAAATTTTAAAACTTTGTGCACCCTAATGGATCATATGCTATTGTTGAACATGAAATATATCAATTTAAATGCATCATTTCGAACATAGAAATATATGGGAGAGCCACTTGAAATAACTTTTTCAAGAACCACTCTAGCGCATGCGTGCCTCGAAGATTGTTTCCGTATCTCCCTCGAAGAATGATAACTGAGAATTTCAATTTCATCTTTCGTAATCACTCATGAAAATGAAAATCATCATCATTATGTACATCAGACAAGGTGGACTTGTGGTAGTAAGAATTGTGAAAACCTTAAAAACGTTAAATTATAAACTTTTACAACCTTGTATAATCAAATAACTGTATTTAGTCACAAAGTTTATTCAGCTGGTTTGCGAATTCGTCAGTTGATTCTCTATAATGTCAATACATGGATAAACGATATCAGTTCAAGAAAAACACATTAATTATGACACAAAAAAAGTAGAAGGTAAAATTAAATAATAAAATTTATGTTGACTATGCTTATATAGTAGGTGTGTAAAGAAAGTGAAGGAAAGTGGGATTGACCTTGGCCTTTCTCCTACAACTCTTTCACTGTGCATTTCACCTTCACAATAATCTCTCTCTGTCTTACATATTTTGCGTAAATTCTCTTCCAAAAGACTATGTTCTGAGTATTCTGGTATGTGTGACTTCTGGACAAATCGAGGTGAAAGAAGAAACATTTTTAAATCTGTAAGCAAGTTATATATGTGCTAGTTTTCATTTAATATTATTATTTGTATACAAGAATTTGTTGTCATTTCAAACTTGCAATTTCTCCCACGAAATAATATATAATTATTAATAAATAAAGTATACTGAGTTTCCACGTTGTGTTCAAAATTTATGCACGACTGAGCTAATAAATATTTCACTGTGCACAATTAATATAACTCATAAAACATACTATATCATTTTGGAAAGAAATAATCAAAGTCTTATAGTTTACCTTCCCAGTCCGTGTAAAGCAAGCACAATCTCTGAGTAAAATGATCAATAAATATGCATCGAATATTATAAGTGTCCTCGCAGTTTAGTTTTTGTTCTATGGCTCAATATTTAAATCGATTGTTTTTCTACCAAATTTCTATTTTAAACATATTGTAAAGAATCTGAAACAAAGTATAAGAACATGATGACAGAAATATTTAAATAAATTACACCTCTTAAAAATAAAATTACAAAGTGAATGAAGAGTACTACAAAAGAATAAGGGAAAGTCACTAAAGTAATTCAAAAACCAATATCTTTGCGGATAAATGGTTTTTAATTTGTAGAAAATATTATCACAAAACGTCTACAATAATGATAACATGGATAATTGGAAAAACAATTTTTAAATAATTCAAAGATGGGTATGTGGTAACACAATAGCTTTTTCCTACAAGTGTTAATATGATGAATTTCCCGTGAGATAATAGGCTTTACTGAACAGTTATTTAATTTTTATACCTATTTAATTTTTAATATTTAATTTTTAATTTTAGTTCGTCAACTCTCTGGGGATATAATTTCAAAAATATTTAACAGAAAACCAATTTTGCAAGAAGTATAAACTACTCCAAATAAATAAGTAAATAAATAAATAAAAGTTCTCTCTTTAATAGACAAACGTATTTAGAATAAATTCTTATACATAGCAATATTTCCGGCGAAATTCACCGGATTCATTCGGACGGTCAAAAAACCATTGAGGAAGAAACGTCATCATATCTGCTATTGTATGGACGAGGAGGAAAGTCCATGCTCAACGTTTCAGCATCAGACACTGTCTGCATGTCATGAGTTCCTGCCTGAACCAAGATCCGTCTGTCTGTGGAAGCACAAGTTTCCTTCCTCTCGGCGGTGGTCCACCGCAGCGGGGTGAAAGCCAACCTTGACCGAGACAGGTAGTTGCAATATATAGCGAGACATTCTCACTTACAGTCTTACTAATTTGCGGTAAATAATAATGTCAGGAATTTGATAATGTAGGGAGCAAGAGGGAGACCAAAGTTTAAAACGTAATTGAAATCATGAACTTTCTGATTTTTACAACTACTAACGTAATCTAATTAAATAAATAATTAATAACATACGACCTATTATGGACGAATAATATTTATATTTTCTGTGAAGAGCTCACTACGTTTCGACTTGGATTTAAGACGTTGTCAGGTGATCAAGTAATAATAAATTATAACAATAAACATAGCAACAGGATAAATGAGCATGATATAAACATAAATATAAACACAAAATTTGTCTACAAAAAAAACAGAAACACAGACATGTTATAATATTGTATTGCATAAACCAGATAGTTTTTCTGTGACTGTGTTTAAATTTACACCCGTCTGTATTTTTATAAGTATCATTTTTGACATACAATGTTTGTAATAATTAACTTCTTTGAATAAAAATTAATGTATTTTCGCAATCCATCAAGCAATCATTATTAATGAAATGTGAGGTAACTACACTTTGTCCAATTGATTTTAAATTTCGTTTGTTCTAGTTTTTAACCATATTGTTGTTTGACCTACGTTGCTAGCATTACGAGCTTTACTCTTTCTCTCTCTCTCTCTCTTTATATATATATTTATTTATATATATAGCCCCTCCGTGGCGGAAGTGGCAACGTTCTCGCTCGTCATCCCGGGATCGATTCCCGGAGGGGGCAAGATAAAATTTGTAGCTCTTTGTATCCATGTCCCAGTTTAATTAGCTGGGATTTACAAAGAGACCGACCTCTGCGACTAACAACCGCAGTTGTAATGCTCGGATACAGCGCTCTGGATCATATCTAATCGCTTATTAAAATTACGACGAGTCTAGTGAGTAAACTCAAATCAAAACTGAGCCTTACTGGTAGTCGTCTTTCGTGGTCCTAGAGCAAATACTATTCTATTCATGAACAAAACCTCCTTCAAAATGTGCCTCCAGAGGGTATTTAAACAAGCGTGACAAAATTGAACTCGGACAAGAAATACAAGTCTCAAAGTAAACCGACAGGAGGACAGTAAGGTAAATACGGCATTCTCATTTTTCTCTGGATTTTTGCCCTGGAAACTACAAAAATCTGTTCCTTCAACTACATTATCCTTCCACCTTGTTGTGGTAACTTTCGCATAGGTTCCACGCTTACGTGTTTTATCTTTCGCGATCTTCGTACAAGTGCGCCTAATGAAGTAGAATCCCATCAAGCGGAAGTTAACGGTTTCAATTATTTCTTTGTCGACGCGATAGCACTCCATTGGAACCACCCATTACTGATAACGTTGCTTCCGTCACTTGACGTTCCCTCGGGAGCTGAAACGACTAGAGAAATTTCGTGAAGTAAGACAATGTAAATCTGTAACAAATGATATAAGCGAGTGAATGTTAAATAACGTAATTTCAATCATATTTCTCCATTTTCATATTACACGTTTCTTCTCAAAATCCATGCAGCTCGACAAGCTTGTTCTCCTTCTGTCTTTGTATCTTCGTATTCGCGGTCAAAGCAGGAGGCCCAGGGTTCCAGTCCACGCTCGTCTCCATCTTCACAATGTATTGGTCCTTTTTCACGTATAGGTACAAAGCGGAAAATAATGAATTGTTCCTCCTTAAATATGAGACCAAAGTCACATAACCACGCTTTGTTATCTTAAGTAATTAAACTTAAAGAGGAATCTTGAAATTAAATCGTGTTTAAATTGCATCTACCATTCAAACAATAACACCATAATAACAAGTAATTTTTACCTAGCAATAACATTTTTTTCGAGACAATTGCCATAATGTAATTCATGAGGATTAATGATATTACGTTTTTCTCCAAATATTTAATATTTCAGTTTTCTAGGGAGAAAATGCTAAAAGAAGTTCTTTGCTTGTTTTGTAGCAATCGTTATGTCTAATTAAGAGATACATCTCCCAAAGAACTGTTGTACATTTTAAGACTGTGTGTGAGACATGGTCGGTTTTACAAACTATAATGAAACAGCTTCAATAATTTCTTTACTTTACATCTTTTGAACTGCATTGACAATTCATTACAGACAACGTTTGTTCTTGTTGCAATCGTAATATTCCGACAGAAAGCAGCAAACCATGTACATTTTTCGTAAAGTTAGTAAATTCTCTGAAGCAAATTATCGATCTACAATTGAATTTTTGTTGTCAGGATTTGCGAAAATTAAAACCAATTATACTTTTTAAATGTCGGTAAATATTTCAGAAAAAAATCCTTCAAACATATTCCATTACTAATTAATATTTTGTGTCAATACATAAATATATTTTTGTGTTATTGGACCACAATTTAAATTACTCTAATCCACGGAAAAAAACTGTAGGATTTCATGACGTCCAATTTTTTAAAATTCGTTTCATGAGTCTTACCTGCCTGATATCATCGTGCAAGTACAGTATATTCCCCGTGAGATCGGAATAGACCAAGTGAAAAAATTCGGGGATTATGCGAGACTCTCCTTCTACTTGTAATCTACAAGTAATTAGCTCGTCACACGGAAACAGCAGACAACGGTACTTCGAGTAGCAACACCAGGAGCGTGGACCTCCTGGCGTCGTCGGATGCGCATCGCTTCCGATGCAATAGCAACGGCAGGAGGCCATGGCCATTGCGCATGCGCTCTTCAAGCCACTGGCTTCAGACACGCGTCGGTGCACATACCCACCCCCCGCGGAGACTACGCTACGGAACGTGCAGTCACAACTTGCGGACTGCTTTTTGAGCCAAGGGTGAATTGCCCTCTCTTTCAGGGAGCTCTCCTCCCAATAGATTTCATTTTGTTTGAAGTAGTTACTTTGTTGTTGTTTTTTAGAACATATACAAAATATGACTCGCATCACATATCTTGTGAAACATTGATGAACAACTTTTCAAGACGTTTCTACAGTTGACTAAACTGACATACAATTAATGCAGCTGTAATTATGTGCAGGGGTTTGGTTTGCAATAGTACAGTATAACATTATTATCGTTATATTACGGTATAACGTTTTCTGCAATATGAAGTTTATTGATATGGTAATGATGTTTTCATAACTTACATTAAAATGCATTACATTTTTGTGTATTGTATATTAAATGTACTAATTTAACTGCAATATATCATTTAGAGAATTGCGTGAAATTGGGTGGAGTCGTCTATTTTGAAAGTAACTCATCTGTCAAAAAAGAAAAGAAAAAAAGAGGGGACTCGGTAATAGGCTTCACGATTTCATTTCAGAAACCGTATAAGATGCGTCGCATCTAGAACCTGTCATTAAATCTACATTATGCTAGGTCATATATTTTAATGTATGTGTAATTATGCTCTCTTTGTTGAAAAATGCGAGTCTAAAATACGACTGGTATGGTGACTTTGTTTAAGACTTAAGGCCTTCTCTAAAGTCACTGGTTTTTTGTACGAATCTAGTTATTTTTATAAATTTTATGTCCGTGAAAGGCAGAAGGAAAAAAAACGCGGGTTACATCAAAGCATTTCAACCCCATCAATCATCATTAATTCTTAGAATAACCTTGTCATAGGTACATCTGGGGTTGCCTAGTAACATTTCAAGATGGTTCAAATCAGTCTTTGGACTGAAAACTGAAGAAAGTCTAAAATACATTGGTCAGTAAATTCAGTGTCATTAATTTAAACACAATAAACTATGTGCTTGTATATCGTATAATGAAATATATCGTAAAATGCAAAATACAGTGTCATTAATACTACTATTAGAAATCTCGAATTTTGAGTGAGTTGATTAGTTACGATTTTATCCCCCCACTGCATATATCGCAATTGATGGGATGGTTCCTTGCTTGCTTCCAGAGAGTAAATTAGTTTGTTTTTTTGCACTCCACTTAATCATAACGCAGCTTAAGTGCTTTTTGACTGTTAATTGATTTATTTCTTTATACATTATTAATCTTCACATTAAATTTGCGCCATCTTTTGAATTTCCTTTACGGACATGGTTGCTGACACTGCAGTGTCTGAACCTCGATCATCATTCACACCCATGGCCGTTGCGGGTTCAGTCAGAGAACTTGATTCCATCCCGAGTGCACATGTTCCGAGAGCGAAGAAACAGGCTCCGTTTCGCGACCACGCCGCAGAACACTTGCGCTAACGGCACGTACTGCTTGTACAGTGCACACGCGCGCCTATGCACATGAGCGATTATCTTTTTATCCGTTTCCCCTTACATGCTATTGTAGTAGGATAATTTTGTAGCTTCTAAATGTGGAACTGGTTTACCTACTGTGGAGAGCGAGCAGGTGCTTCACGCTGTGGTGTGCCTTGTTTTACTTGTATGCTAGTTAGGGTAGAGTAGGGTAATCGCGAACACTTAAGGGACAATGGATATTATTCTTGTTCTATTTCAAAAATTCAAATTCTCATTTATTACAGTATTGTGTTGATTACCTGGCTAGTATGTAAAAGTGCGATAATTTTTACAATAACACGTTTCAAAAGCAAAACTGATTGACCTGGGTTAGTTACGAATTTGAAGGGATAATGATAGACAGACTTGTATCAGTTAGTTAAAACTTAGCAGTTTTAGCGAGTGTGTATTTATGGCTTATCTATCTAATATGTATCCAAAATATAAAAGTAATAATAAAGCTTCTTTGAAAATAATTATCATAAGGTAGTTATATCCATTATTGATTCAAATGGAAAATGCACTATCCGCAATTGACCCCAAAATATATTTGTAAACAATTTAAGAAATAATTACTAACAGTGACACAATTTTCAATTTCATTATCCCATTTTGTCTAGCAAGAAAATATTAATAAAAAATTATTAGACACTCGGAATAATTAATTTATAAAATAGAAGTAAAAGATTAAATGATTACCGGGATAATTGTAAGAATCGATTCAAAATAATATGTCGTAAATTTACCCCACAACGAATTAGATTTTCATTAAAGAAATACCTGAAACTAATATTTTGCCAAAAAAAAGATAAAAACGGGATAATCAAAAACGTTTTTGAAGTAATTTCATGGTATAAACCCAAAATTTAATAGTTCATAATTACCCGCTATCCGTAATTACCCCACTCTCCTCTGGTCGTTGCCAAAGATAATTTAACGAACTATCATAGAAAACGTTCCTGTTTAGTTAAATTAAAGGATCGTTGTTTAGAATAATTTGCTTACTATCCACAAGCAGAACTCACTCAACGTCACCATTGAGTTTTGAGTTGGTCGCTTACCGGCCGTTTACCGCAATTTCACAAAACTTTGATGAATATACTTTTCCAGAGATACCTCCCTCCTCCCTGGTTGACACTCATGTTCAATGAACTGATAACGCGAAAAAGTTTCGCATAAAAATGTACGAATTTAGTGACGGGTAAAATTTTCCAATAGCTTACTGGCTCGTCTTGACTTGGTAAAGTTATATATCGGCGGTTGAATTTATTTGCAAACCGTACACACAAACATCCAACTTTATATTATTTCATTCAAAGTTCTTTAGTAAAGTTTCTTAATATTTTGGGTAGCTTGTTCTTAAGAATTGATTACTGGTTCACGACACTTCCATCCTAAAAACGTTGTCAATTAAAACAATCTTCTTGAAAATATTGAAGAAAGGTTCACTAATATACCAATCAGCTAAAAGCGCAATGTTTCGAAAAAGGACATAAAAAATACAAACAAACTAATATTAATGGTACTTTTAAGTAACATCCGGTAACTGTGTATCTCGAAATGAAAGAGCAATGAACACTGAGTAGAATAAGTACTGTATTTTTCAAACTTGAAAATTTGAAATCCTAACTTTATACTTTAGGGAAACAGTTTTTACTTAATACAAGTAGTCACCAAAACTCAGTGAATCACTAAAAATATTCTTTATAACTTTCATGTTAATTAAAATCAAATAATCAACCAAAAGGCGTGGAATTTAACTTCAAGTAAAAAAAATAAACACTTAAAGTGGATACTTCTGCATTAGTTTATGTGCGTGTAATTTATATTGTAACGAAAATTCGAACGCTCATGCAATCAGAAAATTCATAATAAAAAAAAACGACAAAAACTTCATATTTTATCTTGAAAGGTAAGGTTGAATTAGAAAGAAATGTAATTTAAATGCTCCGTGACCATGCTTTTGGTGCAGTAAGTGGGTGTTAATGACTGCAAGGAACTGATGCAAGCGCATGGTACTTAACATAATACTGTTACATGCCAACGATCGCTAACGACGTAATGGTATATTCTGCACGAGCATGTCGGTAATGGAGGAAGCACTGACGCTCATAAAAATTATACGATGCTTATTGAAGAACGATCATAATTGAATTATAGTGTAACAAATATTCTTTCTGGATAAGTGTTAAAGTTATAGCACTGGATCCATGATTCAATTTGTACACGCAAACCTGTGTCAGAACAATGTGCTACTGGTTTCATTACACAAAACTTCGAGTCGGGAAGTAATTCTTTTTTTTAATCATTAGAATTTTTCTATTGAAATAATAGACTTCGCTTAACAGATAAATTGTACAAATGTATAAACACGAAAGTTAACATTCACACTAATTTTTATAACTAAAACACAATTTGACAATCTTGCAATCGTTTTTTAGGGGATCCTCTGGAGGTGCTAGAAGTGAAAAGTGCAGAAATTGTAAGTTTCAGATAAATTACCAATTTTAAATTATTTAAATAAAAGATACATCTTAATAAAGACTTCATATAAGTTTCTAAAATTTATCTGTTAAAATTAGTTTGTAAATTTGTAATGTTTATACTCTTTGGATGTAGTTCATTTCAGCAGTAACCATTTTGTGATATTTCTTTTTCCTTAACTTTGAATATCACGTGCTCCAAAATTTTATGGTTATATTAGTTATTCTATAATATGCGACATATTTCCTCGTCACATAATACATTTCAAAAGTAGTTTACCGGGCTTCATTGCCCCGTTACTATGGTCAGTGTTCTGAATTTAATGATAACCAGTCTTTATAGACACATTTTTATTATTATCTGGTTTCAATTTACTTTTACGCCGATCATCATTATACTTGACATTTAATGTGAATATTATACATTATAAATACAAAATATTTAACACTACAAGAACAAAAATATTAAATCCTTTCTTATAATAATTTTTCTGTTAAATGTTCATTCAGACGAAATAATATTCTTGTTTCTAAATTACACAAATATTCCATATTCCATACGTCTTTTACATATTTCTGTGTAGGAGTTTCTTTTTTTAATAAAAGGATGATCAAGAAACATAATATAATTAATATTTCTTCGTCTGCCTCACGCATTAATATATTTTCATTTCATATAAAATGCTTGGTTTACAGACACTATAACATATAAAACAATTTTCGTAAGATATTTTGAAGAATTATTGAAGCGAATGAATTTGAAACAGAGAATCAACGCCATAAATCACCCTGTATCGTGGTGCAACTTCTCACGAATATACTTTTTTTTTTTGTTTCTTTCTTCATCTCGACTGCGAATGCGGTTGGCTCAACGGTAGTTCACTAAGTATTATTGTCTCTTTCCTTCTTATATGTAAGTCGTTTCCGTCTATTCTTTTGTATGTTTGAAGGATTAATTTTTTTATTATCACTATCTGGATTCTTATTATTCATATTTTTTATAAAATGTTTATATTTATTTCTCCAATAATTTTTAAAAATTGTTTCTTTCCTGTTTATTTGTCTTATTTCCTCTACATTTTAAGATTTTTCTCGATTCAAAATTTTTCTTAGTTGGTGTATGCCTCCCACGTCTTACTTTTGTGAATTTTCTTTTTGAACACTGTTTTCATAAACGCCATTATATGTAGTATCTATATCAATATTCAGTTAAAGTGTAATTCATAAATATTGATGTTACGTAATATTGGTGATTTATGATCATGAACTAATTTAATCCTTTCTTTCACTGGTCTAAGAAATAAGAAAGCTACTTTTCAAACCACAAACCGATAATCTTAAAATCACCAACGAGGAATATTGCTTCTTTTATTGATTTACACGCGAGGAATTACGCGATTAATTATTTTTCTGGTGAGTATCAAAGAGACATAAGTTCGACGAATGAAGGTTTTCCTACAATACCAAGATATATAAGACATACTATAACAATACAGATATATTTGGGGCATATTACTGAATCACAAAAACTTACTTATATAACACGGAATTCATTTCACACTTTATGAAGTGCTAAATATATACGTAACTGACTATACTGCCTTCCTTGTTGGTACTATCTTATGACTACTACCTCTGGATTTAGCGAATTAATTATCCTTGTGTATAGCTATTCTTTTTATAAACTTGCATGGAATATTCATTTTCATATCGAATTTTCCTTGCCTGCTTTGTTTCTTTCTTGAGCCTCCGTAAGAGCTTGAGATTTCCATGAAAAACGTGTGTATTGATGATCGCGAGTCAAAATTACGTAATCAACCCATTACAGAAGATTTGTTAATGGATAGCATTAAACCCACACACAAAAATTCCCTTACCCTTCCTTCTACTCTGCATGGGTTATCAATGCTTGTACATTGAATAATCTATATGAGTGGTAGTGTTTATGGATTGTTCTCATGGTGGTTTCCCATTGCCTTAAAAATGAACACACCCATCCCTTACCCCATGATTGGGATTTCAGGAAAGGGCTGCTTTTCGAGTAACGGAGATATCAGATAGACAAGATAGTGAGCACTCTTTAATTCGTAACTTCGTTGTTGGGTCGCACAGGAACTGACGATTCATCAGTCCTTCGACTTCGATTACCGGATAAGCAGCACTCAAAAGTATAATAAAAATTAACTCGTTGACTTAAACGTCTGTGAATCAGAATTTGAATTATACTGGAACTTAATACCACTTCTGGAATAGAATACCATCCCGAATTTTCCCCTTCACAAAACTATTGGATTGCAAATAAGAACAACACATTTTTGCCGTTGCGTGGGCTTGGTGTATGGAAGAAGCGAAGATCCAAAAAGCACCTGGGAGTGAGAACCAACGAGCTTGATGGAATAAAGTCCAAAATAAGGCTCTGGGGTATTCAACGAGCGGAGTGAACCAATAACATAAAACTAATTCAATTAAAAAGTGAAATATAAAATGTCGTATCACTCAGAGCTAATAAAACTTTTTCAGGTAAAATTTTCACGCTACAGTAAGTTTGTTTTATAATTAATATTGAATTCTTCATTTTCAAGATGCATGCTGATTGAGGGTTTCTAGATTTTAAAAAAGTCATAAAGTTACAATCGAGTCTCGAGTGCTTGACCGTGCTTGAACACCAAATAACGAGTCTCCCATTGTATAGGAAATGACGATCCCTCGTATCATATCCCCACAAGAGATGGTAAGGATCGACTTAAAGGGCCTTCTCGCTCTAATTGGGCTTCGGAACACCCATTTCATGGGTAAGCAATACGTAAAAATAAATTGAGTTACCACTTCGTCTACCAACCAATGAACCCCCCTATAAGCTATACGGGGTATCAGTCTGCCAAGAATATATGCCAACGAAGGAAAAATCAATCGTAATGAGTATACGATACTTCTTTCATACCCTACATAAAACACTCCGGTGCGCAATTTTTCACAACACTGTAACATAACAATTGTAATAATACAAAAATTGTTTTAAAGGTTAGTATACTTTCGGAATCAAAAACTAATTGGTATTTTTTAAGGACTCATCTTTCGGTGTGTGATTAAATGTTGAATTATTATATGCACGCCCAACTTTACGATCATGATAACTCCACATCACATTTCCGAAAAATGCAAAATTTGTCAACAGAAAACTTAAACGATCTTGACTTCTCTTAAAGTATCACATGAAATTCATGATATAACGTCAAATCAAAATACAAATTATGATTGAACACGCCAGCGCTTCGATATACAATATCAACGTCAGGACTAGTTTCAAATCATCCCGAACAAGTTTTGTTTATTTGTAATCCATTTTTATTTGACTCTATCTCAAAACATTTATGCGATACAAAATGTATCACGTTTGTTGTTTCTTCGAGAAGAGGTGACAACGTTTTCCGGAATATATCGGTATTGAGAATTTGTTTAATAAATGTTGGTCGTTACGATGAGAAATAGGTATCATACGAGTCTGTCAATTGATGGTAGTAGAAATTTTAGGTGATGGCATGGGTGTTTGTGAGCTTTTAAATCTAATGGCTTCACTCTTACGACAAACGTACTCCCACACATGAGAATACATAGTCCATGGATATTTTCCGACGTCATCGTTTAATTTTAATCCTCTAAATCCTGTTCAGTGCTAAGAAGCTGACAGTTTTTGAGCCAAGTTTCTCAATTTTAAAAATGACAAGTGGATATGTATCAATTTCTACGATGGTGTGATATTTATTTGGTTTTGAAATTCACAAAGAAATTTTGGAATTATGGGGAAAAGTATGAAAAACGGAATAAAATAATATTATACAATAGTGTACATAAAATTACTATGTGCAAAAAGAAAAGGGAGGAGTTAAATTCTAAACTCGCTTGTTACAATATTGACTTTACAGAGAACCAATCTTAGGTTACTTGATAATGTTGGTAATTTGTTAGGTTAGTAGTTCATTGCAAGTAAGTGTAGTAAGTTGTGATGAGGGTGGGATGTATAGAATAGTATGTGTGGAGCGGTGTTCGCAGTCCGGTGAGTAATGTAGGATATACAGGTTGGTGTTAATTTTAATGTAATTTTATTGTAGTGTTGGTACAGATACCTGAAAGTTATTTTATTATATTCTATATTTTTTTGGCTTTTATGTTTCTTTTGTGTGGTGATTACATGTAGAACCTTGTCATTCTAGCCCTTATGAAGTAAAAATTAATGTTTCGAAAATTCGGCATTAATAATAAAAAACTCGATGTTTGCTGAGATTTATTAACCCAATACATTTGACCCTTTCTACTTAATTTTTTTATTCAAAAGTAGAAGTTCTGTGGAAACGAAGAAAATAGAGATATTTTTCTTGTAAATTGCATCTTATTCGTTCCTTTTAAATTTTCAGTCATGAAGGAATAAGTAATTCTGATTGAAAATTTGTATCGTATTCGAAAAATACGCATTCAATCGAACACCGAACCGAATCTTCCATATTTTTTTTCTCACACACATCTGTCGGTTTCTCGGCGACCTTCGTCGTTCCTGCGTCTTGCAGAACCCTTCTGATGAGGATCTGACGAGCGACTCCCGCGTCAGCGAGAGGTGTTCCCACTCGGTGGTGGGGCGCTGCGCGGCATCCCGCTCACTTGTTCACACGCCCACGCATTGCTTCACTCCTTCCTTATCCGCCGCGTCCGCTTTCTCCAAATCATCCTCGCACCTAAGGTCTCTCTTCCGATTTCACCCTCTCTACACTTCTTCTCCGTCTCACAGGCTACGAGTTTTTCAGGTGCTGTGACGCTTATGGTATCTCCAAGGGTTTGAGTTTTTACGTGTGTGACACGAACGCCAATGTTTCTTTTTTCATTTCTTTTAGCCAATTTTAGTGACTACCTGTTTTTAACTTTGACATTCTGAGGTTTCAATTGTTAAAAAATTCCTTTTAATTTTAAACATCCTCTTTTATCTATCTTTTCGTATTCGCTTGGCCCATCACTGGGAGGGAAGCGAGTCTATTATCTTTCAGGGCGTCTCGAATTGATCCTATTTTCGTGCACATATTGTTGAAAAATTCCAAATGTATCTTCTGTGTCTACAAGTACGTTTTTGTTTCCAATAACCAGTATGTCATTTCCTTCATGAATATTGTAATTTTTATTTCTTTCGTCGTAAAAAAAAGAGAAAAGTAGTCCTCATTGTCACATCCGTCACCGCAAAATACAATTTTTGTCGTCCTTTTTTCCTATCCTTGTCAAATAACAGGTAGTGTTTCCATGTACAATCTAAAATTCCGTCTTATATACTGCACGATTCCCACTGAATTATGTCTGTTAACCTTACAGTCGATGAGCAAACCCCTGAGCAAAGAAACTCAACATCAAAGTGTTAACCTTTACCATACGGTTGATCTACGACGTGAAATTTGTGAAACATTAGTCAAATATTCAGTACACCTTACAAGATACAAAATTAATCACTGGTGTAAGGAGATACGCTATGTCGTGCCATGGGTATTAAACATTATCTGTACTTTTAAGATGTCAATGTTTCTGTGCAAATTTTATTCCTGTACATTTCCAGTAACAACATGAAGGCGTTTTAGCTGAAACTTGCAATAAAATACATCGCAATATGGTGTCAGATTGTAATTTGCTGATTCACTTGTTTCCAAAATTATTTCAAAATTTCTCTTAGTTGGTTGAACGATTTCCCCCAGAAGAAGGACAAAAATTGGCGTAGGAATAGAGTAAAGATGGCTCCTCCACGAGTAACGTGTATCAAAGACGAATAGCATTCGTTTGTTCGGTCATTCGGTTGAAGATGTGGAAACTTCATCCCAGAATGACTAAGTTTGTAATGGTAAAGTTTGTAAATTAAAGCGATAAGTGAACGAATGGTGTCTGAAATCGTGAATCCAAAAATATTGGATGACATTGTATCAGCTGTATGCATTAGTCACGGTTCAACCAAATCTAAAGTCAAAGCGAGACGATCCCACAAGAGAACCCGAAAGTGCCCATGGGATTCAATTCGCAATTACTATTATTCTGCACAAAGAGGAGGAGATGAAGCCAAAATCTCGCTCCGACCACTATTACCCCAGGAAAACCCGCAACTCATTTTTCAGCATGTTGATTAGACCTAGAGTCAGTCTGAATCATGAGGTGTGATCCCACACTTCACCGGGGATCGAATCCAGGCCATACAGCCAGCTGTTCAGCGCTCTACCCCCTAAGCAACGCTGACTCCAGTCATGTTTCAGCACATCACATTTTGTATATTATGCCCTTTAGGTTCATGAGGTATCTCTCACATGGGTGTCCCTGACTCTCCAAATTAAGCAGTGACGAGTTGATGTGCGTGAATAACTTCTGCAATGCGTTGAATAATATTGGACCACTTGCTATTGGGTGGTAAGAAGTTCCGTTTGGATGACGAGATGCGCCACAAGCATGGGTGATAGCTACGTCTTCCTTCATATGGTTTTCTACGTAAATTTCGGAAGCACTGGTGAGAGTGAGAGACAATGCCGAACAGTTTTACGGTAACTTACCATAAGTGGAATAAATAATATGTTAAAAACTTTGGTTTTTATTGTCTCAATCTTCTACAATACTCATAAAACAAATGTATAAGGAAACAATATTTATAATTTGTAAAAAAAATTGTTTCGATAATACGTTGGTGCTATTCAAAAATGTGACATGATATAATTGAAATGTAATAGATTTTCAAAGATTATCTCAGAGCTGTTCACCAATTTAGCTCTCTATTTGTTTTATCAGAGAAATTTAAAAGAAATAAATATCGTACGTTAAAACTAACTGATATGAAATTTTAAAAAATGATTATTATGAGAAATATGTGAGTACGTTTCTGATAGTTGCGTACAAATAAATATTTCTGTACCAAATTACACCAGATGTCAGTTTCTAATTTTCGCCTTATATACAATTTTTGTCTATTTTCACATATTCATCACGCATCTCTCTTCTTAGATACAGCGTTAGCGAAGCTTAAGCTGTATCGTAATCGGATTAGTCGCCACATTTTGTCTGATGAAATGAGTTTCTTTTTGTCGTTCTGTTATGTAACAATCTTGAGAATGCTAACTTCTTTAGCTCTGCGAGGGCTTTCATCGGGCAAAAGATGAGGCCTTTCTCTAAATGGTTGAGAAAACACAGTCAATTCTGTCAGAAGAACGTACCCTAGGCATTTGATGGAAGTGCGGGAAGTAATACTGAACGAGATCGCTGAAAAATATTTTGACAGTGAGCACGATCCCAACACCACACCCATTTATTTTTATACTAAAACTTATTATAGAAATACCCAAATTTCCACCTTGAATCAAGTACTTTCCTACTACATACTTGTAATTTTTCGATTTGTTTTCCCAATCGACTTTTATTTTAGAGAATTCTTTTTTGATCAAAGCAATTGTGCGTTTATATATAAAAATATCACCCTAATAGTATTTAACCATTTTTAAGGATATAACTAAATTTTATATGTAATAAAAATAACTTTGAATAGCCATTAATTTCCAGTATAATCAAGTGCTTTTTTATATAGTGTTATCTATTAAATACAAATAAAGCGAATTATTACATAAAATTAATTACTAAAACTTTTTTATTACTTTAACTCTTAATTTATCTCAAAATCATATAAAAATCAATAAAGTACTAAAATTGAGTAATTAAAAAAAAAAAAAAATCGGAACTCAAGAGTGGTAGAAATACACGCCCATGCATGACGTTTATGATAGTGGAGCATTTATGGCAGGCGGATCGGAAATATCATCCACCAATCAGTTTATTGCCCACCACTAGTAGCGAATCAATTGTTTTGAAATGCGTTACACAGCGTATCCATGGAAGATAAAACTTCTCACCGAATCAACATGGGATACCATATTTTCACATATCCAGTTTGGTACAGGTTACTTGGACTTAGAGTTCCAAACATTAAACTTTGGAGTAAATTCAACAAAAAGAAATGTTTTAGTGGATTTATGTCTTAATGTGCACAGCACATAAATGAAAAATACATGATAATTAAAATGTCTCAAATTCATTAGAATTAATATAGTGAAAAATAAATCTGATATCTAATAATATGTGCAATTATACGTTTAATAAGCCAGTACATTCGGCTGCATAGACGGAAAAAACACTAGATTTACAGGTTACGCAGCTATTATAAGATAAAGTATACAAATTACAAGAAATATTATTACATTATTTTAAAATAATGTAATAATTATTTAATTATTATTTAAAATAATGTAATGGTTTATGATGTTTAAAATATATATAAATCTCTGATATTCTCCCAACCTTGAAAAGGATATTTGAGGAAGAGCTCTTCTATTAATCAATTACATTTTGGTAGTCTTCTCTGAAACAATTTTTTCTCAAATTTATGATAGAGAACTTTCAAAATTATGAATATTTCGACATATTTAACGAGTTGCAGATAACAACAGAAAATTTATATAATTTTTCAACACGTCTTGTCTTGCCAAAATATATCATTTCAGTATGAAGGAAGATTTTACAGTAACAGAACATACAGCGTGGATTAACTTTTGTCTATAACATAATATATAGACTCGGTTTTAATATGTTATCCTGATTTTAAAACGATTGTTTTAATAGGAAAATCCCTCTTAAGAAATACTTTTTGCTTGTGAGTCGTCTTTTACATAAAATATGAATTTGATAAATACAATTTTGTGAAGCAAAATTCTTCTGTATTTACTCGGTTAAATTTAAGTTGCATACATTGTTTCAGGAGTCGCTGCCACCAAAAATTTACGCTAATGATATTCAAGTAGTGAGATCGTGCAAATGAAGTTATACAAGTACATTGATCGTTTCGTGACATTACAATTTTAATTTTGCACACCATTTTAACATTTTCTTTCGTAATAATTACTTGTTTAGTGTTTCTACATAGGAAGAAGAAATAATTATTAAAGGGATATATATATATATATATATATATATATATATATATATATATATAAAATTGATTTATTAATACAAATCATGTAAAATGACCTATATGTTTCAAGAAACATTCATAGTTCATCAATATTTGTTAATATTAAACAGAGCTGACAAGTCCAATGCTGCGATAGTCTGTTGTGAACACATGATTTAAGAGTTATGTCCTAAGAAAATTTATTAAGTTCGTATTCGTTCTGCAATATCTGTCCATGCTTTTCTCAGAATTCAGTGTGATTCCATATATAATAACAGGTTCTTCATACGTTTTTTCGCAGTTGATTTATAAATATCATGAAATGTGAGATGAAATTTTAAACATTTTTTTTACATTATATGCGTTCTGTTGCGTTCGTTTATATTTGGTAATTATACCAGTTACATACCCCCCTTATTTGAAAATGTTATGTTCAAGAAAAGAACCACACGATGAAAAACAATGTAATAAACCTTTTTGAAACGAACTGAATTTTGTTGACTCTTAAAATATGAAGTGTTGTGAGTTTCACCGTGAAAGAAATTACTGATCCTGTAAACAGAAAAGATGGCTTGAAGAAGGAAATACCGGCGCATACTTATCCCATTCAGACAATATTCGTGTGGATTGGTAGCAAATGCAAGTCTCTAAAATTATTAGAAATATTTAATATTATAATGCGGGGAAGTTGAAGCGCAAAAGATTGTTTTACGGTTTTGTTGTATTTTTTTCCTTGCATGTGAAAATAAATTTTTCAAAGCAATGTTGATTTCAAAAAGAGGGACAAAACAACTGGTGTATAATGTATACAAGTTTTATTAACTGTAGCATATGACGACAACATAGTAAAATTTTCAAATACCCGTAGAACAGAGTACATGTGACAACTTAGTTGACCATGACAGTCAGTAAGGTTTGCATATATTTCCGGTGTTTGAGGGAGACTTGGAGACACTCGATGCAATCAAAATTATGTAACTACCTGAGAATTTCTCAGCAAAGATGGAGAAATTTGCCTCTTCGCTTAAACTTAAGACGCTTCAAAAAATCATAAAAATTAACGCATTAGTCGACAAAACAAACTGATGAATCATTTTTAACATGTCAATAACAAATTTAAAGGGTAGTAAAAGCATAAAAATGTTTACTAAAAACAGGAACACAATGAAAATAAATAAAGACAACTGTCAAAAATCTATAATAATTTCACAAATTCAGATAACAGAAGCATAGATCTTACACAGGAAGTAAACTGTTTTCTTCTATGTAATAATTTAGCTGAGTTTCTAATCGAACTTTGAAAATTTTGTTTGAAAAGAAATTCTACAGTGAAATACGTTCTGGAGTCCTAGTTTTTTATCGTTGTTTTAATGAGTCGGGGAGTTGATCTTAATATAAAGATTCTTGTATCTATGTACAAAAACTTGCATGTGTCACATCTTGAAATGATATTTTTGATGGCAACCAAACTTCCGATAATTATTTCATTATGTCCGAAAAATTATGAATATTAGACGTATCTACTGCAACAACTATGGATGAAATAGGTATGTAAACTTAATGATATATTAAAGATTTATCATACTCTGCGAAAACTTACGCTAAGCCACCCATCAAAACACGGCAACTACTTTGGAAGCGGTGAGAGACTAGAACCCTACAAGTTATTAAAATGGACAAAGTGTGGTTATTTTTTTATTTTAAGAATCATCAATTTTCTTTCACAAATGTAAAGTAACATTTAATTAGTGAACTTTGCCACATGTACTCATATAGTAGTATGTAAAAGACACATCAATGATGATATTATTACATTTACTAAATAACCTTTATCTAACTGTACATTTTCTATAACCAACATGGCAGAGATGAATCAAATCTTGTCAGAATGTAAATAAAATAGAAATAATTTTTGTATAATTTTCGTGTAGATAAAAACTCGTGTTATCAAGGAGATCGTCTTCAGTAGACACCTATCTTGGAATATTTTATTTGAGTCTTGAAATAAAAAAGATTACTTCACTCTCTAACTTTAAATATTCACAACTCTTGCTTCCCCATGTGTAAGCAAAACCACATGCTCGTAAATCTAATTCTGAAAATTCATTAACCCCTTTTACAAAGTTAGTCATCGAAAGAGAAATCATAGGATTGAATATATTGCTGTAGCGTCTTGAACACAAAATACATTACGTATTAATGCCAATTCTGAAACGCCTACTTTTCCAAATTTGAATTTTGATTTATTATTAAGGATAAACCTCTGCAAATTTGAACACATTTCTGACATGATATAACCATAGTTTTCTTTACAAAGAGAACGTTGTTAAAGGGTTTATCTTCCAATATCTTATGGTATGTAGAAACGAGAAGTAACCGTTTTAAACACTGTAGGATTGAAAAGTTAACCCCAAGGATAAATAACATTGTGTGACTGAATCACACATGGAAATTAATTATATTGAGCCGTGATTCAATACATCTCTAATAGTACCTCATGTAGTAGACTTCTTTGAAGCCGTATGATCACACGTATTGCTTGATTGAAGGTTACCATCCAGAAACTTTCCAGCTTCTGAGGCGAATGTTCTTTCCGATTTCCTGTCCATGCTTCTAATTATCTATCTACACATTTACTGGAAGGATTTAGAATCCTTGAAGCTTATATAGGACTTATTTTGACTTTTTTATTTGTAGGACGAATAATTATGTATCTCTTCCATTCAATGTCACTTCTACTGTAAATGTTCGTCACATTTCCACACAAATTATAGTATCAATCACAGACTGGATGCTTCCAAGGAAACCTTTCACATCGTCACAGAATTTCGCTCTGATCACACTTACCTTGATAGTCACAGATCAGTTACAACACGCACTGCTGAGGACAGCTAGTTCACCGTTCTTCCTCGTCGCTCGGGGATGTTGCCGCTTCTGGCGTCGCACCGCGTGGAAAGTCGCGCAGGCGATTGTGCGAGCGTGGGGAGAGAGTTCGGACACGGCGCTTCGCGGGGCGCCACTGAGCGCGCGCGCTGCCCTCCCGCGCCTTTTATCCCTCCGCCACATTACCCCGCGCACCTCACTCGCGCCACCGGCGACGATGCGGGCGACGCACCGCTGTGACGTCACTTTCCACCAATCGACGACATGGGACAAGCTAGCTTCGATGCCCGGGAGGAGAGATCTTAAAACAGCATCCAACCAATGGCAAAGAATCAATGGTTCAAACACAATATAGGACATTTTTAATTGGTGGTGAAGTGGTAGTGTCTTCGCATCGAAGCTACCGCGCGGGTTCGATCCCCACAAGGCCGAAATCGCTGATATTTTCATCTGGATTTTTCCTCACCTATTCCATCGACTCAGTACCTTCTGTTCATCGGCTACCCTACATATCTCCTTCCTAATTCCTTCATCCAAGTCACGGTTAGATGGAAGAACAGACTCCATTGCCTTAAATAAATTAAATAAATTTTCAAACGCCTAATAAATATTACTAGATGTATTATTGAGGATAACATTGTGTCTATTTCTAAACGGTTAATAATAGAAAGCTACAGAATATCTTCACTGCTGAATATAGGGATTCTTGTGTCAGAGGAATGCTTAGCACATTCCGCATTGTGGCCATATTGAGCACTGAAGTTGGCCTCTACGCGGTCGAAAAAGCTTTCTGTAATAAATAGTTTAGAAAGAGACACTATGTTTATCCTCAATAATATATGAAAACTTTTTCAATACCTCACCGTCACCTAATATATTACTAAATGTCTCAAATTAGAATTTACATAAAATTTTAAATTTAGAGTTCGTTATCAGTGTATTGGCATTGGCATGGGCAATGCGTCAAATCGGGTGACAGTAAACTATACGTATTTCAATCACATGCGTGTTAAAGATTCGAATTTCAGTGACTTAAGATAAATAAAAATTTCATTGAATTTAAACTTTCTCAGATAAACTTGCGTTAAATGTTTGCCCAAAGTTTATTCTTATCTGGTTCTAGGAGATGAAGATATTTTCCCCAAATATTTCGTTTGCACAAAAAAGAGAAGACAATGCACAGTGTTTTAAATTGTGAGGGTTTTAGTAATAATTTTACTAAAATTTCTGTTCAACAATGGTTCAACTATATGTTATCTCCACGGAAAATCTATTTATGAAAATTACTATGTACTTTGGAATAAATGATTTCACCTAACTTCACAATTTAAACACCGTCGTGTTTAACCTGATTGTGTTTGATTTTTTAGTGAAAAAATAGATATTCTAGGATGCGTCATGTATGAAATAGTGAAAAAGAGACGATAAACAAACTGCATGAATTGTACAGATTTGCATATGTACGATGATTTATCAAAATTGATTCTGTGAAATATAGAAAATTTTAATACTTGTCTGCTTTAAAGTTTACTTCCCCTTTATGGCAGGAAGTCATATTTTTGTATTGTTTTATTCTTCTTGTGTTTCGAACCACCGGAATGCCAGATTAAGTTATTTTTCCTATCCATGGTGCAAGTTCTGATAATTGAACGTTGGTATGACTGGTGTTCGTATAATAGACGCTACACAGAACTTGATTTCACTTTTTTTTTAAATCTCTTAACCGGGTTCTCACTTAGTGGAAGAAATATTCCAAAATACTATTCTTCCATGAATATAGTAAATGCTCATGATGGTGGATTTTCCCTTCATTTAGCAATAAAAGCTTTATTTTCAAAAAAGTATAATCTGAAAAGTACTAAACTCATTCTATGACTCTATTTCACATTTTTAATAAGAAGCTCCTCAAAAAACTAACCTAGATTTATACAAAAAATTTAATGCAATTTTAACACCCACGATACTTAGAAAGACAGCATTCTTCTTCATATATTATTTATTGACCTCAATATTTGTTCCAATAATTTCAATGTATTTAGCTATGTATTCTGTTAATAATATAAAAAATATAGAATGATGATATATATTTATTAGTATTATGTTCAACATATTATATCGGGTATACATAAAATGAAAATAAGTTTGTCTTCCTTCCCATAATTATCACTACTGTAATACCAAACAATGCTTAGATATAAAACTGAACGCGCACATGTCCTTAGGGAGAATACTCAATGGAGATGTAATTCCAAGAATTTACAAATATTTCTTGAAGAATTTAGAATTAAATTAAGTTAATTTGATATTTCAGTTTACAGAGACATTAGTGGCTTAGAAAAGCATAAGCAAAACAACTCTGCTTTAAACACATTAAATATTTTTATTTTAAAGAGTTCATTTAAAATAATAAGAAACAAAAAACATTTTTATTTTAAATAACAATATTTTAAGCTACATTCAATGTGAATTTCAATTCCAAAACTTAATTTTAACTTAGTATCGGAGGCACAAAATCAACCGCAGACCACACCTGTGTGAGAGTGACAACTCAAAACATTGAAACAGCATCGCTGAGCTTTGCGAACCGGTTTAAAGGATAGAATTGGATATTATCTGAAGAAATCTCGACCTTTCTACTCTACTAGAATACTTCCCTATTATATAAGACTACGAAAGAAATTAAGAGTAATAACAATACGTGCCTCTCCAGTCATCACGAACAGATCGCTTTTTTACATGTCATTGATTCGATCATGATCATAATGCATGAAACATAATTGTACTGGATGTCAAATAAATTACACACATTTTATAGGATCATAACATGTTAAATACATTTCTCTCTTTTACTATTCCTATTTTTGAATACTAATATTAAATATGCAACCCGGACTGAAACGGAAAATAACCCAAGCCAGAAACCATATTGGAACCGAACCCAATATTAAAATACCAATAACTTCTTTCTGTGCCGGGATATTTTCATTTCTATAATTAAAGTATATTTTCAAGGCAAATTAATTACAAAATACTACTCGAATGTTATGATTTAATTTTTTAAATAAGTAATAATTATACAATTTATAGAATGTACATCATCCTTCAGAATTGAAAAATAACACTTTTTTTCTGTTTTAGAATCAGTAAATAATACTTATACTCAACAAAAATTATTTTTGAGATGAACGTTAAAAAGAATGCAAAATATTATGTTCCCTATTTCGGTTTAAAGTATCGGTAATTTAAACAATTTTGTATTGGATACTTGCAACTATTTGGAAATGGTGCTATAATTGGACTAATCCTCTGTTTTGATTCAGACAAATTGAGACAAATTGAAGATAAAAACTTTTCTGTGTATAAGCGGTTTACGATATCATTATGTAAGACATTATTTTAATTTGAAGCCGATGAGGTAGATTTGGCAATCAATTTGCTGCTGATACGTTAGGCATTGTTTTGATAGAGTTGTTCATTATAAAATAAGAAGACATGGCTCAGCAGAGAAGTCACATTCTAACGAGAAAACGGAATTCCCCACCAGTGGAATATCTGGGATATCTTGACTAATATCTGAGTGGAGGTGGGGCAATACTGATATGTACACAACCGCTTTTTCTCTTAGTAAAATACCTCTAATAGAAAGTAAAATAAATAAATAAACGTTATTGTCAAAAATGCAGTTGTAAATTGCGTATTACCTCGTGGGGGACAATAAACTAAAGATTCTCCGGAAGCAAGATAGGGACCTTCCCATCAATTCCAATCAAGGGTCCAAGAGCTGTGGTGGATTTAATATTCACACAAGAAGTTATTTAATAAATACGTACTGTTATCGAATTATTATTACAAAAGGAATTGGAGAGATTCTATTAGTAAAAACTCGAGATTAATTCTACCAAAAGTATTAATGACATTCTATGACCTATGCGAAAATCTGCCTCTACCCAAAGGAAAGCTGGAGACAAACCCGGGGCAGGATGGGAGTAAATAAAATGTTTAACATATATTAACGTTTGTGATAGAAAAAAGTGCTCTTTCAGATAGGTAACCATAAACTATCATCGCAAAAAGGGATTCTTTTACTGAAAAAAGAAGTAACAAATTAATATTATTTTATTGTTGGCTATGCGAAGTATACACCGTAATTTTAAGTATGCGCGCTCTCCTGAACCACATTTAAGTATCAGTATATTCCTTGCAGCGGAAAGGACAATAATGCAACAGGAAGATTATAACCATGGTTTGGACATGATGTAACATGGGTTTTTCTTTTCAAAAGTTGTTTGTATAAAATGATACTCGTGTGTCACTTTCACTATTATGTTTCCACAAATATTTCAACTGGTTAGAAAGTATTTCTAATTACAGAAATAAACTAATCTGATGGTTATATATGTAATAGATCCATTGATATTTAGGAGAATATTTTCTTACCTTATTTCACCATTCCAATACATAAGTACCTTAGTTCGAAACTCTGTGTTGCCCAACTTCTAAAACGACAGAGTAACTTCGCTCTTAAACTGTTACCGGAAGAGTATAAGGATGTTGAAATAGTGGAATAGGACAAAAAGATAAGAGGTTTCCAAACTAAATAAATCGAAATTAAGAAATGTAGTTATAAAACAATTGCATATATACGATATAGTATTATGTTAATAATTACTATGTTAAATAGCGTTCATTGCTGCTTAGTAATATGTAAATAAACATTTGATCTTTGCCACTTGAATAATCATGTTTTTCAGTTAATTTCATGGTATTTTTACTTCATGAGGCGTTTCGATACTTGTTTAAGGTGATTACCGTTTTTCATACAGCAGAAATGAAGACAGGAGAGACGCGTACTTAATACGTTGCAAATGTTGTTTACTGGTTGTATGTAACAAGGTACAAAATATTTTTTTTACTTTTACGTAATCTACAAAAATACGTTACGTATTCCAAGTTTGAAATGTTATCCCCACTCTTTTATTTCGGTTACAAATCCAAGTATGAGACTTGTGAGGTAACGAAAATGATGATTAACTTGAACTTTTTCGAGGAATTTGAACGTATAATGTCTTGACACAGATACTTTCAATTATGAAACAGATACTTTCAATTAGATTTTTAGTGATAATGGAATTCAATTTTTGAAGCACTTTTATTTTGTAATAGATATTTCCATCAAATTTGATTTAAATTGTACGTGGCTTCATTCAAACTGACACGTAAAACTCACAACATATACATGTCCCAATGTGATTATGAATGTGATCATTTATGCACTGTTATCAAAATTTTCTTCATAGAAATAGCTCATAATACTGCAGATAACAGTGTGTAAAAATCATTTCATTAAAATGCATTTCTTTTGTTGTGGCAAATTTAATATAAAACCCTCTTTTTTGTTGTCTTTAAGTTTCTATTATACAGTTAGTTTCCGTACATAGAGTACATCATTATTCTTTACAGTTTGGTATTATAGTATTCATATATTGCATTATGTTGTTAATCCGAGGGTTAATTTTATTCTAAAATAGTAAATGTACTTATGGGAGCAGGTTTCGTTAACACTTAGTTATTAATGTCTCATTATAAGTGCTTTTAATTGTTATAATAGATTAGCAATATTTTTGGAATATTTCAAAGAACTGATGACAATATTTATTTTTTAAATTATTTTTTCTATTATCTATGGAAACTAAAACCTGTGGAAACCTTTTAAATTATTTTTTCTGTTATTATCTATGGAAACTAAAATAATATGCAACCAACTATTTTTTACTCTTTGCACGGAATTGATGGGATGATCCTTTGCTTGATTAATTCTGGAGAGTAAATTAGTTCATTGCACCCCACGCGTTTACACAGTTGGCAACTACTCTTTTATTTATAAATTATTTATTAATTAAATATGTTCTAAAATAGATGAGAGTTATGTTGAGGGAGATTTCTCGTTGAGAATGGTGACCTCCATGAGAAAGTGACGGACTGACACTCGTGTCATTAGGTTGATGACACGCACATTAAGAGAAAGCGAAACCACTGAAAAGTTACGAAGACACGTCTAGTTGCATTATACATTTTGAAATTTCGTAATATGGTGCACTCTTGGAAAGCCTGGTAACACTGTGAGATGCAAAAGATTTATTTTCTTGGGGTTGTATTTTATTTCTTATCGTATGGCCAGTTTCAAGCCATAAGGCCTACTCTTCCACCGAACCGTGACTTTGGTGAGGAAATGGGGAAGAGATGTTGGGTTCCTGGGGAATATATTGTACCGAACCGACATTTGTCTGGAGAATGTGAGTTAAACCCTACCTGAAAACCTCCGCTTATTCGGACGAACAGGGTTGGAAACCACGCTCTAACGCTCAGCGATATGGCGGAACGCTACAACTACACCACCGCTAATCGTTTCACAACCATTTTGTACTTCGCCTAAACACAGGTGATGTAAAGTATCAGACAATGAAGGAACCAGCAGAAAATATGTGAGGTATACTGTTCAAGCTGTCTCTCTAAGACAAGAAGAGAGACCACACTAAACGAAGTATAAGGCTCCTAATGAATAAGGAATCATTAAATCATCTAATTGTTGGGGAACTACTACAAGTTCAGAAAAGATGCTATACAGATGTAGACATGAAAAGAACGAGATAACGGTCATGACACTGTGGCGCTCTCGTTCTATTGACTCGACCGCGTTACATGAGTGAAAAAACGTACTCAACAGATTTCCCTCCAGAGGAAACCACACACCTTTGATAGTCATTCCCAACCGGTGTCTGCCCACCAGGTATCATCTAAAATACATCGTCATAACCGACGACGATCTATGCCATGGTGAAATACTAAAACTATACCGTTTGTCATGGAGAAACCCTACACCACCATGGTCATATGCAAATGAATAAGATAGTTCGGAAACCAAAGAATTATCCATAGCACCAGAAATGAAACCAAAGAATTATCCATAGCACCAGAACTGTTCTCAAACCCACATTTTTCTAGTAGATAAAGACATATTAAACTATGCTAACCCCGGAATTTACGGTAATACACAATATATTTTACTGATATAATTACATACATTTTGATTATATATTCATTGTTACTGGAACAACCATATATTGACATTAAATACGTACCTACAAAATTAAAACACGTGTTCAGACATATTTTTTGATATCGTGTCATTAGACAAGTGAACAATCTGTGGACTCTATACTCTTTGTGCATATTGAGTGACATTTCTCGGTTGTTAAGCTTCTGTTGACAATTTCTTCAAATCTCGAAGATCCATTCAAAATTTACGTCTATGAGTTTAAAAAATTGATGAAATGGTTGGACTTAGTATGCCTGACTTTATTAATTACAAACTCATTTATTAATTATACTGGAATCCACGAGGCTGCACTTCCCCGCCAGAACAATGTACAAGAATCTAACATTAAGTAATATTCACGCCATCGATCCAGATGAACAATCGATACATGGTTAACGTGTGACGTCACGCTGTCGATCAAACGAACGACCGACGAATCGGGCAAGCTGCGCGAGTCTCCAAAAGTGCGAGCCACGACATGTGAGCTCGCTCTCTGCAAACCTCGTCTGGGGAGTCAACATCACCTCTGATTAAGTACTCTCTTTATTCGGCAAGCGAGCCGACGACTTCCCCTTCAGTTTGTACCAGGAGACAGTTGGAGGAATTATTCTCAACTTGAAGATCATCTCCTGAGGGCAGCGACACGCCGTTGAATCGCCACCACGTGATAAGCGGTCATTAATTCAACCTCAACCACATCGACTCAAACCTTCACCTCGACATTTGACCCAACGTCATCCGAGCTACATCTTTGTAGGAAGCTGGATTATCTCACCTCATCTCAGTGTCTCACCTGAATTTCAGCTTTGTATTATCATTATTTTTCAACTTTCATGTTTTATGTCATTAAATTGTTTGTTGGCAACCAGTGTTCAACCACACCTTATCTATCTTCCTCATTTTCTTTAATTTTTCTAAACAACACGCTCTACTGATTAACAAAAATAATAGAAGTAAATCATTAAATGGGTATTTATCACAGTTAAAAAAATAAATTTGCATTATATGTTTTGAAGAAAAATGTTTACCTATCCAAGTATATAGCAACTTTGTTTTTTGACAATCAAAGACCATTGGTTACAACTGATTCGACAATTGAGTAATTCTTTGCCAAACATGCGATAAAAATGACAGTTGAATATATATCCGGTACAATTTATTCTTAATAAATAAACAGCGTGTAACGTATAATGATATTTTAGTGCAGTTGCCTTTGAACATTTTGAAGTAACAAGATAATTTATACAAATGAAATTCATTGATATAACATTCTTTACGAGATGTATTATCTCTCAATATGCAGTCCGTTGAAGTCATCTTGTTTAAAATAAGATTAAGAATCATAATTAATAATGTTATAGAAGCAAAATGATAACGATACCTGTTTAAAATAGGGAAAATTAAATTATGTGATGCTAGTAATATCCCCACAGTTTCTTGAAACATTTAGGTAAAACGTGCAGTCACGATTGCTTTACGTTTTTACTCTCACCATTATAAATATTATATTATTAAATTGGTTCCATTATACTAAAGTGTTTTTTGAGTTACCTTGTTATAACTTCAAGAATATTTGATGAGAATAATAAAGGAAGTATTATAACTGAGATATTCAGTGACATTCACGGGTACTTGAGAGAGAAAACCCGGCTGTAACTGTCGTCTACTCTGTCAGATCCTGAAATCGAAGTCGAGTTATTCCACTAAATTACGTCACGAGAGAAATAAGCGCAATACAGGGAAATGACACAAAGTAACTGCATTTATTTTAAATGCATCGTTTAATTCACCTGAATTAAATATAGTATTTCATTTTAACATTTCATTAACAAAATATGTTACACTGTTTCAGAAGGACAAATTTGAGACAATGTAATGTAGTGAAATCTCGGCTTGATGTTATATATTGAGGGACAAAAGGGGAACTGGAGTACCAATCGAAAGATTAAATCAAATGTATAGAGCCCTCATCTTTCCAATAAATAACTATTTCTACTATTTCGGAATAAATATTGGTTTTTGATTTGAATAAGTATTCTGCTACGAAGCGTTCGAAATATATTTTGGACTTTTTAGTTTACAGGTCCAAAATATATTAATGATATTGAAATAATAATTTTAAACTCATGACTATTTCAAGTAAACCTGAAGACAGTATTCACTTATTAATGTACCGCTCTAATTTAAGTTATACACACATTAAGCTATAATAAAAAAATGATTAAAAAGCCGTTTCTTATATTCGTTCGTCTTTTATATTTCTTTTATATTAATATAATTGTACTCCGTAGAAAAACCGGAGAGTCAAATTTCCTATTTTGACATTTCCTGTAAAACATTATCTTCAAAACATCCTGTTTACCTTTATGTGTTTTGAGAAAATATCTTTCGACAGTATATCTTCTATTAAAAGGATAACCCTGCAAAGTCTGGGGTTGATTTTTCAGTCTTCTCAATAAATTACTAATTTTGACTGTAAAAAGCTCAAAAACTGGATTTTTCAAAATAAATGTATAGACCATATTTTGCCTAGAATTTATTGTTCTATAAACTTAAAGAATCGTTTTATATTCAAAATTTCTTATCTTCAAAAATAATTGGTATTCATCCTTCTGAGGTGAAGTGTCACTTGAAATTTCAAATGAACCTCCTCAAAATTATTAAAAAATTGTTTTATGTTGAGTTATGAAATCTTTTCCAAATTCGATTGGGTTACTCTGTAGGGAACTGAACTACTTTTACCTGAATTGACGAAGGCCGGCTCGACAGGAGGGAAAAGTATCAACAGTAAATCTGCTGGTTAGTGAACGCAGCACATGTCACGTAGTTTCCCCCCAACTGGACCGCGGCGGATCGTATTACAAAACATTCATCATGGTTTTCTCGATGTTCCCGGATTTTTGTAAGATTCGCTGGATCCGTCTTCTACTATTTTTAATTGTTTCTCATGTATATTCGTTAACAAGCGTTATAGCGAAAAGGAAAATAACGCCAGTGTTACCCTTCGCCAGTCCGTGATGTGTGTGAGGTCACCGAAAGGCAAGGTCTATCACGAACCGGGACTCAGATGGAAATGACCATTGCGACCCGTGAGAAGAGGTCTCTCAGTTTTCCTACCTGTCTATAGATGTCTTAACCTTGAATTATCGTTTCGAGCATGTGGATAGAAAAGTTACTTGAAGAAGTATTTTAGAATTTTGTCTAATATTTAAAATTACTCATTAATAAAAACGTACCCATAAACTAAAATTACATTACTACACATGTTATAGTAATGTGAATATCAAGAATTAATGTGGTATAAGCTAACCATGATCGAATCCTCATTTCGTCTTCTGTTATAGAAAATATAGTTTGTGGATTCTTTTTACTTCATAGTTTTTTTCTTGGCCTTCAAAATAATATCAGAAAAATGTTCTTGAGATAATAATATTGATATCTGTGTTAATTATTTTTGACAACATGAGCTTCACTGGACATACTACTTGAGCTTATATTTCCTCTAATAATAATCGTGAAGTTTACAGTTTTCTTCAGGAATATTGAAATTTATCAAACAATTTCAAATTGCTAAAACTTTATCTTTCAATGTTCAAAACATAAAATTATAAGTATAACCTAATTTCCAAGAAAGAAAGACATAAAAAACTCAAGACAATTTAATAGTCTACAACGTCTTATTGGAAAATTTAGTAGTTGAATAATTTTTTCAAATGAGTGTTTTTAATAATCGGCATCGTTTTCCTCCCTTCAGCCAAAGTACTTTACATTTCTCCAGAAATCCAAATCATAACCCTGAATGTAAAATTTGGCCATCCCACCACCGCTACATTAAACAAAATATGAATAATTAAAATATCTCTTGTTGAATTTAAAAATATGACACGTCAGATAGTCACAGAATTTCATTATTGACCATATCCGAAAAGCACACCAAATATTTTAACATAAACGCGTACCTCGAATATATTAAGATATACATTTACTGTAATATGTTTGTTTGTATTAATAGGATGAGGAAACCAAAGGTACAGTTTAAATTGCTGTATACTAAAACACATAACATGCGTTCCTTCTTATACTTAAGAATATTTTTGCTTCAGATATCGTTGGAGCAAAATGCAAATGAATAGTAAAAAATACAAATTTTCATTTCTAAGAAGTAGACCATTCAATACACATTTTTAAAATAAATGATTTACCTTCTTTTTTAAAAAAATAATTCATAAATTTTTAGTTGAAATAATTGATAATATTACGATAAATATTTCGCTGAATTATTTTGAATGGAATGTCAAAATATCTGAAACGGAGATGCTTTTCATTGAGCAGCCCAACATATATGTTCGATTGGTTGCATTTGGATCTGGAATAAGGGGTATAGTGAAGGTCAAATGCTCGTAACATGTTTTAAAATGTTAAAAACACCATATGCGTACAAAACACTTGTTTTCCACAGAGTGTAAAATTATGATGATTTTAATATCAATATCCATATTGATTATTTATTAAAGAAAGAGTTTACAGTCACCAATATGTATATTAGATTCCCTTTGATATTGAAATTTAAAATTTGGGTCAATTTACTACCCAAAATTTTTGAAAGGAAAAAAACGACACCGCAACTTCTTATAGTACATTCTTCATCTTTCTTCTTATTCATAATCTTCTTCTTCTTCTTCTTCTTCTTCTCTAGTTTGTTTCAAAACAGGTATCGACTAGTCGAATCCTACTACCTGTTTTTGATTATCCTGATTTAAAAAAAAAGAATAAACTAGTTTACATCAACTAGTCAAATAAAATTTGAATCTCGTAGGGCTAATTTTTTAATAAAGTCATCTTGAACGGGCTCTTATGAATAAACCTCTGATGGGACGGTTTTTGAATAAATTCCTTAATAATTATAATAGGATAGATAAAAAGGATCATATGAGATAAATTTAACACAAATTAACCTTTCAAAATTTGCATTGTTCCTCCGGAAAATTATGAAAGTTATTCAACGAATATTGTCGCAAAACTAGAGAACTCAAGTAAAAAGAAATCCTTTTTCAAATACATTATTTCAATTTAAGTGGTGTGATTAATAATTCGCAGTTTTTAATACACCGTCACTCATGAATTACTGGAGTAATAAGAATTTTTAATACGAATATAATGAACATCGTAATTGAAAATTTCATAAATATGGTTGTGTACTTGATTAGTGCCTGAATGTTCAATCTAACTTAACTCTCCCCAGAACCAATTAGTTAATCTGCTGATATATCCGTCCATTTCTAACGTCATACAGCAATCCAAGACTTCTCCTTTCTCTTCCTCGCTTCCTTTTCATTTGATAATTCTTTGCTGCATGCAATGTCTTCACAATCTGTATTTCACCCATAATATTTTCCTAGTTCTTGTCGTTTCAGCTAGTTTTCTGACATTATTTTACCTACTTTCTCATTCGTTATTCTATAAGACTCATTCTCGTCCGCATTCTTTTCTTATAATTTAAAATTTACTTTAGTTTCTTCTTCTTTTGACGGTCCTTCATTCACAGCAATAAAATAGTTTTGTAGATAAAGAAAATAATAAATTTAACTCCCTCACCGATTTTAAGAATGAGATATTTAGTCTACACTTCCATCAGCCTAGAAATTACAACAATTTGTATCCTCAGTATTCGTTGTCTGAGAGTTAAAGTGAATAGTAAGAGATAGAATGATTTGAGGAAAAGAAAACAAAGTTTAATTTCGTCTGTTTACAATTCCTCTTCTTCACAAAAATATGAACTAAAAAAAAAATATTAACGATGTCGAAATTGTGGATACAACGAGAGAATAATTAGGAAAACCACCTCACGAGCAAAACGTAATTTTTCACATTATCATTACTATTAACACCTTATACACAATTACATTTAGTCAGATAGTTTTATTCTCAATTTAGCAAGCTAAAAAGATTCTTCATTTGGAATTTGGTAGTAGAGGGTGATTTTGACTAAGGTGCATCAACTTTAGGGGTCGATCCCTGAGATAATATGGTACAGCAAATGTCTAAATAACCGATGTCCGGGATTTCATGGGTTCAATGCCAGAGGCTATTTATTTGATTGATACTTTCTTACAGAGAAGAAGTGGAATTGCATTGTGCCATGCAGCCACCGTTACATAAAATGAGGGATGTTGTCTCCACGGGCAAACATTGTATGCTGCGATTGTTGTCTGCGGGGATACGTTTCCCGATATAACCTTGCAGCTCTACCACCCGTTGCAATTGGCCTTTCCGTATGTAAACAACATGTGGGTGAAATCCCGATTCAAATACGTAACCATCTTCAACAGCGCTGCATTACATACGCTCCACAGTGAATCAGCAAGAGAACTGGAGTTGACAAGTAATGTTACCGATGAGACCAATACAGTAAGAGGAAGAGGAAGGATGCGCTGCCGTCATGGGAAATAGTACCATCTTCAAGGGAGGATCCCACGCATTTATGGATATATGTTTTCTGTTTCTTAACATCTCAGAGATCGATCCCTACAGTATGTACACGTCGGTCAATATTACCGTGTATATGAATACTAATAATATAATAATAATAATTTTATTTCCAGCATCACATTTACAAAAGAAGATACAGTTGAAACTTCTAGGAATACAAACCAATAACCAGTTGTAGGTCAGTTACACAAATAAAATATAATTGTATGGCAACATAAAAACAATGAGTCCATCTCACCAGTAAATTTCTTTGCAGTCAACATGCTGCTATCTGTGGTGTCTGCATGAAAATTTACTTCAATCTATTAGGCTAATTATCAAAATCATTATTTCTTGAATGGAAATTTGCATCAATCTATTAGGCTAATTATCAAAATCATTATTTCTTGGATAATACATCATTAAAGAGTTACCACAAGACACATTTAAAGTAATTAATTTTTTTAGGAATAACTAAGAATAACATTAATTTGTAGTCTGAGAAAAACAAACAAAATCTTACTTCTATACAATTTATGTGTATAAATAAAATACAGATATAAACGTGCTTACATTCGCATATGCAATAATGAGATGACACTTCAAGTCAAATTAATTTATAATTAGTGTAGATGATAGAAAGAATATTATAAATGACTATTTGTAATTAATTAATATGTTTAACTTATTATCTTGCTTAAGTGGCTAATATCAGATGTCCTTAATAGCCAAGATTTGAGCATTTTACTATATTGTTTCAGTTTATTGCAGGATTTAATTTCATAAGGCAACTGATTAAACAATTTAGGGACTGTCTATGTACTGAAGGGATTGTCTAAACAATTATTTTTTTACTTTAGGTGTTCTGAAAACTCTATTTTCCGTATTTCGTGTTTTATATAATAAATCATTTGTTCCTACATTACCTCTTCTAATATAAAAAATTCTTAAAAATTAAAATACGAAGAAATGTTCAACGTGCAATATGTTTAATTTTACATAAAATGGGAAGGCACTCGCTCGTTTATCTTTATGTAACATAATACGAAGAAAGTGATTTTGTGTTGTTTTTAACTTCCTAATTAGATTTTATACGTACTTGCCCAACAGTCGATAGCATACATTAATCTCCAATGAGTTAATGCAAAATACAATGTACGCAGCAGGTCAGTTCCACAAATGTTGCGTAGGTAGTAAAAAATCCTAATTGATGATCTTAATTTACTCTGTAAATCTCCGATGTGGTTTTCCCATGACAATTTATTATCCATAGTTACACCAAGGTATTTAAAACTATTAACTTTTTCTATACATTAACAGTTACATGCATTTGTGGTACAAGTTTCTGAAAGATGTTTTATAGGACCTGGAAAGTTAAATTATTTAAAACCAGAGTTGATGTATTTGGTTTTCGTAACATTAACTTAGCATTCTGAGTACACCAGTTTTTTTTATTATTTAAGTCATCATTTATATGTTCATATAATAATATATCTGTTGATGAGTAAAAGAGCGCAATATCGTCTGCATTAATATTATTGATGAGTGAAGGAAATGAACGAAACACAATGAGAGGAAATTATTTTATTTATACTTGTACTAATTCATTTGTCGATTAAAAATTATTGGTATTTTCCACCATAGTCAAACTGGTATTTGAGCAAAGTACTAGACCCATGAGCGTCGAGCATGTCGGATGTACAGGTCATGTGTTTCGCGGTTTCCGTAACTTCCAACCAAGTGCCTAAGGAGTAGTACACGAACTCCAGTCTCCGCGTTGTGTTAACTCCTTTTCATTTGTCTCACCTAAGGCTCTTCACAGATGAGTACGTTTTGAGAACCCGACAACTATAATTGGCGATACTGGAGTGCTAAGTCGGGTTGATGCAGTTCTATAACATAATCAAATTCTGTTTATTGTAACGAGATCGTCAATTAAAATTAAAATATACTTGTAATATTAAAAACAGTGTAAATGTAAAAAAGTACACTTGAAACGAACCCCAAAATATACGATTCTATCAAGTATGAATATTTAGAATTTCAAAGAAAATATAATTATTCATCTCAATATTTAAGTTGTCTATATTTCACATAGAAAGTAAACCATCTAGTTTAAAGTAAAATATATTGTCACTATGATAATTAATAAAAAAACTCCTAATAATTTTTCTATACAATCGATTTATTTCGCATATAAAAATGCTTAAAGTACGAGAACTAATTTCTATCGAAATCACGATTATATAATACGAGTAAATCTAAATTCATAACCAGAATTTGTTATTGATTATAAAAGAAGTGTCATTTTGCTAGAACTAACTCACTAAAATTTGTTCTGTATAAATAAAATGGAACACGTTCCAACAGTTTTGCAATGCTTTGAAGTCCGGAATAAGTAAACTATTTTGGCTTTAAACTCGAAAATAATTAAAGGAGATAATCTTCCTCTCTCAACTTCCCATGTAGTTTGATCCAAAGTGGAGCTGAGTTCGTATTTCAGCACGGAGTCTGAAAGCCCACAACCATTAACTGTCACGCACATCACCTCGCCTGAGGGAAGAACCCCACTGCCTCTGTGAAACGAGAGAGAAGCGGGACTGTGCGCTCCTTGTATGATTGTTCTCAAGCAATGCTTCCAAGTTCGTGCACGCGCTTTCAATGGGACGAGAGGCTCTCGGACTTAAATGGATTGAAAGGTTTATGCAGAGACAAATCACACTGCTTCCTGTATTAGTGTGGCGCTTCATAATGATGGATGCTCGCGTTCCAATCACTTCCAAATGCCAACGGACAATAATGTGTGTTACTGCTATATCTTAGAAATTGCTGTTACTGCTAAATCTAGTTTAATTAGATGTCTCTTATTAGTTAACTAATTTCAGGTCGTTTAGTATTGCTAGTGATCTTGAATTAATTTCTTCTTCCATTGTATATTAATATTTTATTAAAATATAATCTATATTGGTAAGCGTATTAATCAAAAGTGTATTATCTATAGATATCGGTTGTATATATTTTTTTAAATCTAGTACTCTTCAGGCTTCTGAGCTAGAGTTGCGCAATACAATGTAAGGTTCCTCTTAACGTAAAACAAAGTGTATACTTGGGGTTACGATACGCGCGAAATAAACGAATATTCCAAAATATAACGTTTTGCTGATCAACACGACTTACGAGGTGTTCAAATTTCTTTGTAACTTTTTCACTTCACTTCCTGGTAAGTGGATAATTAAATTTTACTGTAATCAAACTTAAAAAAGCATTAAATTCAGCGTCGAATGGACATTTCATATACTTAATTCGGTTCAGTGGTTTGCCTGCAATGGCTGATAAAAAAAACATTTTACCAACCTGGCCGAGAAAAGTATTTTCCAACCTCATAACGTCGTAGTGAGCGCTCCAGTAAAAAAACTTTGACGGTGAAAATTTTAGGACATCAAATACTGAATTCAAAAGACATCAAATTCCCAAATTTGTTCAAATTTAGAGATTTGTAGAGGCATATACACAAAAAAAGAGATTGAAGACATTTTCACTTGGCCACATCTTTCTTAACACGACGTGTATAGTTCCCGAATTACTTTACAATTCTTTCACATCCAAATCTAATGTTTACTTGTATTTTGCTCACTTACTAAGTATCACTTTGTGCTTTTGTCTTTTTATGTGTTTTTCCTGCAAATTATTTTATGCAGTGTAAAAAGTATAATAATATAAATTATTGGATGAATTGTTATGATGTTGACTGATTGATGTTCATAACTATGCTTCAATAAATAATGACTGAATGAAAAAAATATTTTATAACAATAATAAAAGTGCCGTTATTTTAGCGAGATTCAAACCTTAAGGTATTCTCTTCCGTCTAACCATTTAAAAAAATTACATTTAAAATACAAGGTGAAAACTGGAAGGATTGTATTTACATTTAAAACTGGGAAACAATACTAGGGACTATCCCGGTAAAATCTTAAGCGATTGAGTAAACCCAGCAAAACCCCAATCAGGATGGCGGCTTAGTGCCGAACATGGGTTAGTACAATTTAATTATGAATATCCAAATAGCAAAATATAGAAATTACAACAATGATATCATAACAAATTATTACATAACAATATTTACAAATTACATATTATAATATGATTATACCGTACTAGATACATAATACACTGTATTTACAAATTATGTGTTACGTAAGATTATATGAAACTAGGGTACTGAAATAATGAAAGAGAGAATGTAAAAGGTAAGAAGGAAAGAAGGAAAGAAGGAAAGAAGGAAAGAAAGAAAGAAAGAAAGAAAGAAAGAAAGAAAGAAAGAAAGAAAGAAAGAAAGAAAGAAAGAAAGAAACCAACAAACAAACAAACAAACAAACAAACAAAGAAGGAAAGAAACAAAGAAAGAAAGAAACAAAGAAGAAACAAAGAGACAAAGAAACAAAAAAAACAAACAAAGAAAGAAAGAAAGAAAGAAAGCATACAAATGAAGGAGAAAAATAGACAGAGAATGTGGGAAGACTAAAGGGCATTGTTTTTCAATCACTCTGTAAGACGTCGCCTAAAAGAAGAAAAAGTTGATAGAGATTTTAGTTGAGCAGGAAGTTTGTTCCAAGAACGTATTGTGTGTACTGTGAAGGATTTACTATAAAAAGTTGTGCCATGCCGAGAAATAGAGAGATGTGTGCCTCGCAAGCGATCCAGTTTCAAAAATTTTCAACGTTTTGCTAAAACTGTCAAATATCCATCTCTTATTATTAAGAGATAGTTCGACGTTCCTCAAGTGTTAGTATCCTGGACTTTTTGAAAAAGTCTGTCACATGATCATACTTCCTGAGATCAAAAATGAAACGGATACATGAGTTCTGAGCTACTTGTAATTTACGTTTTATTTTTTCCGTCAAGTCAGTGAAAAGAAAGTTGCAGTAATTAAAGTGCGGTATTACAAGAGACCTAACAAGCATTTCATTTATTCCTGTCGGTAAATAATCACGTAGCCATTTTAAAGAGTGTATGGTGGAGTAAACGTTTTTACATGTTTCGTCTATTTGGGTTTCCCAACTTACCGAGCTTTCAATATAAATTCCTAGATTTTTCACGTGACTGAACCAAACGAGAGAAGTCTTATTAACTGATATATTGGGTAGAGTGAAAGTTTACTGAGAGTTTTCTTTGAACCAAGCAATAAGCATTGTGATTTAGACGGATTTAAGAGGAGACCGATAGATTTTGCCCACATACTGAGTGAGGTGAGATCTTCGTTAAGTTTTTGCGCAATTGAAGTTATGTTAGACGATTTGCAACTAATATAAATTTGAAGATAGTCGGCGTACATTTGAAATTTGTTATGTTTAAGAGATTTTTTTGACGTCATTAACGTAAAATAAAAAAGCAAGGGGACCGAGGACACTTCCTTGCGCAACACCACTCACCGTTTGAAGGGAAAATGATGTGTTATTTCCAGATACTACAGTTTGTTTTCGTCCTGTTAAATATTCCGAAAACCATTTTATTTAAGGTCATCTGAAACCTAAAGTCTTCATTTTTGCAAGCAAAATATCGTGATCAACTGAATCAAATGCCTTGCTAAAATCGAGAAGGACAAGAATAGTTACGTTTCCTGCGTCAATCGAATTTCGAGTATCTTCTATAACATTCAACAACGCGGATCCTGTACTTCTACCTGAACCGCGTGATATGAATATAAATTATAATAAAAAGTCAATGAGATAATTGTTAGCGCATCAGACCGTAAAAGAAGGAATATTAATGATTTTTTCATTTTTATTCTATACACCTCCCATTTTCTCGTCAGTTCGGTCATTACCTAGGATTGTCACCGCTTTTTCTAGCTTTGTTGATTGAATCTCTGTTCTAGAATTGTTATTCTTGTTTTCCTCTATCTTCCTGCCTCCAGTTGTTTTCATTCTCCTCCTTAGATATATGTTATCATAGTCATTGTGTCTATCATCGTCTCACGTACCCATCCTTTCATTCATTCGTCTGTTATTTTTCAGCTCGTAGCGGTTCCAGCTTAGCTGATTGCACAAAGAGCAGGTACTTCCGTCCCCAAAACAGAGAGGTGTGGAACTCAACCACTATCTAGCGTTGTATGCCTTTCGTATACTCATAATAGTCATCACGTATTCGTTAAATTCTTCAAACACGTCCTTGGTCGCTATGTACTGGGTCATGTCCGTATCGGTGTAGAGTCCTCATCGCTTGAGTTCTTGGAGTCATCGTCCTCTCTCTTTCCACTCTCCATCATCTTCTCATGTTCCACTGTTTCGTCATCCATTCCGCATATGCAATCTGAAGTTGTTCGAAAGTCCCTTTCGTATTGTAGTCACCATGTCCTGTAAGTATCTACAACAACGGTTGCGATGAATGAAACCATTTTCTGTTTTTGTAACTGGAATTCACATCATTTATGAAGCTATTCGTCTTTCACAAACTTCCGCTGTGTGTTCGAGCATTCAACTAACGTACAACTGATCTTTCTCTTCCATCCGTGTTCCATTCCACATATAATCACGTCGCCAACTCGAGCTTCTTTACGTTGACAAACCGCGTACCGCAAGAGATGACGGTCTAACTCTAAATCAATTGACAGCAACCCCATTATCACTTGGAGCGTCCACGTCGATACACTCTTGTATGTGTCAATCCAAAATATTAAACTTAGCCGCTGGTGGTGAAATAGCATGCAATCGATGTGTCTTAATTTACTCGCGTCCCCAGAGGTAGAAGGCACGGGTGCGAGTGCGCCGAGGCACTACGCCAAGGGTCGCCCTAAAGGACGGAAGGTCGTATTTGCGAATGTAATTACGCTCATAGGGTTGCAACCAAAGAGAAATGGGTCACAGTAGCGGAAGCAGACATCCATGCGCTATAATAATAATAATAATAATAATAATAATTATTATTATTATTATTATTATTATTATTATAACTGAGTGGTCTCAACGTCGTATAATGGAGTCGTCACAACAACTTATAACGGAGTTTATTGGACGTCGATCTTCAACTTGATCTCGACGTCGAAACAACGTAGTTTATTATCGTCGTCTAGACGTCGCGTAACTCCGTTATCTTGACTTCAAATTACGACGGCGGGGCGGCGTAATTTATTCGACGTCGTCCTTCGACTTGATCTCGACGTCGAAATACGTCAAAAGTCGGTTCAATTACTGCGTGGGCGATAATATGTAAATCGTACCCATATATTAATTTTTCCAGTTCTCAACCTCGCCATTGTCTACGACATCACTCCAGAGCTGTGATCGTCCGTTCTAGTCCTCCAAATTATATTTCCCATTTCCTATATTGGTCTAGTATTCGAGCGACTTGTTGGAAAAAAGTTCGTTTCGTACTTCCGTATGGAACATATACATTAATATTCATGACATTACTTATGTATTAATTACTAAATATAGTTTTTGATCAATTTCAAAGTTTTAATTCAGCAAGTTTCGTTTTCGAAATTAAAAACATTTCGCGCCGCTACAGAGCAACTGAAGATTCGAGCGAAATTTTCCGAGAGCATTCGGGTATGTTCGGCCGACTTTGCATCTGCTTTCCCAAGAACCGCGATGGCAAACTATACAAATCAAAGTGAATTCATCTGAGTGTTTGTAGCATTTAGGGCACTGGAGCAATACGAGATAAAGTCAAAAATAAAATAAATTTTAACTTAAGAAACCTTAAAAATAAGTTCTTGTAACTTCAATGTATTTACTACATTGCCATTTACTAGCAAAAGTTTCACTGTACTTTGAAAATTCCATTGCACAATTTGAAGTATAATAAAACTTTTCTTAATTTTCCACTACCAATACTGAGCAAAATTTATTGTATCTTATTACCCCATCACTGCTTATTACCTCATAATAAATAGGATAATAAGAGACAAGTCTGTTATTAATTTATGAAGAAGGGCCTCAACGTTTCGAAAATTGAACATCATTCCTCAAAAAGATGGTGAAAAAATACGCATTACTAAGATTTGCAAGCCCGGCACACGTTTAACAGAAAATATGTAAATAAAAAACCATTAACCTTTAAGGTATGTTCAAAGTAAATGTATTTCTCGAAGGAGCGGAACATATGATTAAAGTGTTACAAAGTCCTCTATAACATATGCTAGTAAGTGGCGATGTAGTAAATACATTGAAGTTAGAAAAACTTATTTTTAAGGTTTCTTAAGTTAAAATTTATTTACGTTTTTGACTTTATCTCTCATTGCACCAGTAGTCTCTAAACGTTACAATGATTCTGTTGAATTCACTTTTATTAGAATAAATAGGCATCGCAATTCTAGCATTTTAATCTAAGTAAAGCATTTCTGGAATTCATGACAGAACATAGGGATTCCCGCGTGTATTTGACGCGAATAGGAAAGACGAAAGAGGAGATGTGTTCATGTGGAAATAAGCGAGAAATACCACATCATTTGCTATGGGATTATGTGATATACGCAGTGGAGAGAGGATGGTTTATTCGACAATAGATGCGCCAGGACGTTATTGACACGAAAGAGAGTAGTAAGTTAATAGAAGCAATGACGAAGTACTTACTATTAGAGGAATATTTAAATAAAATATGTTTAATGCAAACAGCAGTTAAAAATCAAGTGTCATAAATGCCATTTATTTACCGAACACACAATTATTATTTAAAAAATAGACATTGAAAACGTTCGATACTTAACAAGAGAAATTTTTTAATCAAATATGGTGAACAGAAAAATATGTATCTTATAGTAATGAAAAATTGTGTTTTTTAAAATAATATGGAACATATATATCACCCATTGGACTTCTTCTCGTGGTACATTAAATCTTTCTTTCCAGTTACTGGTGTACATCGTTATTTATGTTAATCACTTTCACTTCATAAGAGATTAAAACACTTACTTTTACGTTCATTATAAATATGTTTATAATTTTGTTCTTGAGATTTTTATTTTTTAACCTAGTTTTAAAACTACTAATATAATTTACTATTTAATTACACGAGTAAATTGTATAAAATTAACGTAAAAATAAAATTAATATTCGCCTCTTAATTCACTTTTCAATGTAAGAAAGATAAAATGTCAGATAAACTCAAAGCGTGTGAAGCACCCAAGAAAACTCTCACATCAATTTTTTTGCGGGAGAAATAATGAACCTAGAGAAAGGATTAGTAAATTGTGAAGAAAAGCAAAAGTTAATTCCCATGCTCATTCATAATGTTGATCAAAAATTTAATTAATGAATAGGAATAATTTCACCCACAAAATTCTTTACAAGGAAGATCAATTTCTACAGACATATACGCGAATGATTGTACTCTGCTTTCAATTTGGCAAACATTAATGGATGAATCTTTTCTCTTACCCTTTAACTGAATCCGAAATTTACAATTTTAAGATTAAATGTTTGCTATTTCAGTAAAATCCGAGTAAAAAGTTTTGGGACCGAGATGGCAGAATCGCCAGAAGTGTGCCCTTTGCGGGTTACGAGTATTAAAGTCATCAAACACCAATAGATTCAGTTACAAGATAAATGAGTGATCACCATCTTAAGTGTGTTGCCTTATAACTCACTGATAAGTATTAGTCCAAATGCTAGAAAAGGAAAACTTTGACACAAAACCATTATTTTTATGAATATGAATATTCATGTGTTTCTTGGATATTAATTTTTCAAATTGTATAGAAAAACTCCAGTCATCATTAATACAGTAGAACTTCGATTTTAATGAATTGGGACCGGGACCGGTCCGGATTGTCGAATACCCGGGTAATTAGATTTCTTCCAAAAAGATTGTATTTATAAAGCAAATGACTAAGAAATATTATATTGAGGAAAAAATAAAGCTTACAATATACTTTAAAAGTAATTTAATAATGAGTATACAGATAATAGGTAGCATATTACAATAAAAAGTAACAGCAGTAATAAATAATATAGTACGATACAAATGTACAGTAAAAAATGACAATATTTAACATCTTTTAGAATGGGTCTAATACTGAGCACGATAACTGAATACTCCTTATGCTTATATTTCTTCCATGTACCCTACATGTGGAGAAGATACGTGATAACTTTCTGTCAGGTGAAAATGACGACGAGTCGGGAATCGAACCCGGGACTACTGCTTTAATCGCAGGGGTGTTAACCAATACATCCCCCGTTCGCCTTCCATAACAGTGCACCATTTCCACCCAGTCCTAGTCCAGGAACTCCGGGTTCGATGTCCGACTTGTCACCATTTTCACCTGTACGAAAGTTATTACATATCTTTTCCACGTGTACGGTACACGGAAGAAATATAAACGTAGCGAACCTTAGCACGTAGGTACGTGTAAAACCGGTAATTATGCGCACACTGAATTGCATGCTGCCTGGTACACCTATCTCTTGTCTAGGGATGTCACTCACGTCTTCCGGGCTTTAGGTATGGGTGGAAATGGTGCACAGTTGTGGAAGGCGAACTAGTGGGGTAGTGGTTAACAGCTCTGCGTTCAGTGCAGGAGTCCCGGGTACGATTCCCGGTTCATCGCCAATTTCACCTGATCGAAAGTTATCATGAATACTCTTTGCTTACAATTGGCTCTCCACATACAACTTGCTCACAACAGCAACTATGCCCAATAAGTGCGTCCTTTTTTTCCTTTTAATCTCCATTTCTTCCTCCCAATGATCTGGAAGATTGGCGATCCGGATTATTGGAGTTTGTATAATGGGAGCTTTGTATATATATAATGGAGTTTGTATATATATAGTAATAATCATTTGGATTCTCGTATGATTGGAAAAAGTAAATTCATGGAAACAAATTTATTTTACTCTTTGCTTTTTCTCTCACATAAGATCCATTCTTGTGAAATTATTTGATGGAGATATTTTTTTACCGAAACTTTATTAATTTTTTTCTTGCCATTACAATGTTTTGCTGTAAAAATATTGAAATATTGAAAACGTTACAGATTTCAAATCCAGTGTGAGTGTGAGGTAATATATATATATATATATATATATATATATATANATATATATATATATATATATATATATATATATATATATATATATATATATATATATATATATATAATTCTTGTTCTTAAAATGATACACATTTTCATTATTTTTTTGCAAATAAATTTTATCGCTCTTATTTAAACATTTGAAAATAGTTTTTCATTATCATTCGAAATATTAAAGTTTTCAAGACAAAAGAACAACATATTTCATCACACGGCTTCGTGCAGAGATCAATTATTTCAATGAGATCATATAATATGTTGAGTAGAGAAAACGGAGTTGTTGTGTAAAGACGGAGATCGATTTCTTTGCTTCTCCGCTTCCGGCTTTCTTTCTAAATCTCGTTCGTGAATACTGCGTGAGGCAGTTGGAGTTACCGCGTTAATTAATGGCTTCTCATTAAAACAAAGCCTAGCGACTTGAGTGCGAGCGCTCGTCGCCCTACCTGGTGAGGAAGAGTGAAAGTACAAGGAAGTGCAGTGTCGTCAGGGAGACAGTTCGCAAACTGTGGAACGGCATGTGAAATGTGACAGCAAATAAATCTTTACTGACCCTCAAATCTATACTAACCCTGGAAATATATATACCAACGATTTGGGCAAGCGCGCTAAGCATAAAAAGAAGAATCTGGTTGGTAACTGGAAACCTGTAACAGAACAAAAAAAATTCGGCGGCAGGATCAAATAAATTCATAGAGAGAATACAAACTTATCTGCAGGGCAAATAACATATGCATACATACCAACATACCCAAGTAAATCTTGTTTACATATTT
>NNCF01127934.1:368466-386993 GCA_002313205.1 Laupala kohalensis | reverse complement strand
TATATACGAAGGGTATTAGGAAAGTTTTGCAATATGATGTATCAATGAGCCACAGGTGATTGCATGCTGCTGTGTGCTGAGACATGTTCATAATTGCACAGTAACCGTGGCGCCATGTCTAGGCACTCAGTTGTTCATTAGCAGTGATAGTTCTAAGAGCTTGCTAAGGTATCATTGTCAGGAAGTGAGATACGGGCAGTTTTGCGCCGCTATAACTTCGCGCGTGGTTATACTTAGACCAGTGCTTAGAAGAAATGACGTTCGCACTAGGTGATGTTTTTCCACATCGTACAACTATATTCAGCTGGTACAAAGAATTCCAAATGGAAAATTTCACTCTGAAGTACGCTAAAAGGACGGGAAGATCACGAATGTCCGTTACGGAAGAAAACATTACTGCTGTGAGGAAAATGCTTGGCAAAGATAGGCGAGTGACCTATCAGCAGATAGAGGATATCTTAGGCCTAAATGCATCAGCAATTCATTTGATTCTGCATGATCATTTACAAGTGAAGAAACTTTGTTGTCTGTGTGTGCCGCATAGACTGACAGAAGAGCAGATGTGACGACGTGTGACTTGGTGCCGGGAGATGCTGAAAATGTTTAATAAGGGACAATCGGCATGTACTGCATTGTGACAGGTGACGAGACGTGGCGGTACTATTATGATGTGCCGTCCAAGGCTCAAAATAAAGTTTGGGTCTTTGAAGATAAGAACACTCCCGTAGGTGTCAGAAAAGCCCGATCTGTAAAGAAGAAAATGATAGCTGTATTTTTCAAATCGAGTAGTATTGTGGAGCGTGTTGTTTTGGACACACAAAATACAGTCAAAGTCAATTGGTACACTGAACAGTGCCTACATAAATTCATTGAATCTCTGAAGAACCTGCTGCCAAAGTCAAGAATGGACACCTAGTTCCTCCATCATGACAACACTCCAGCTAACCGAGACAAAGCCTGCGCAGAGTATTTCACAACTACAGGACTAAAACTTCTTGAGCACTCTCCTTACAATCCAGACCTTGCTCCCTGCGACTTTACAATGTTTCCGCATGTGAAAATGAAGCTGAAAGGGATGCGGTTTTCAAGTGATGAGGACCTTCTAAGGTCTTGGGACAACGAGTGTGCCTTACTCCCTAACGAAACTTGGCAGAGTTGGTTTAAAGATTGGTTTCAGAGGATCGAGAAGTGTATGAAATGTGTCGGAAATTACTTTGAAAAAATTAAATAAACAATGCTGTATTGCAAAACTTTCCTAGTACCCTTTGTACGTGCATGTACATTGACCCATATCCGCACATGCACACATTTTTTAATCTATAAAACAGACTAAAATGGAATACTAATATTACTACTACTACAACTACTACTACTATCACTTATAATAATAATAACAATTACAATTTAAACAGATTTAAATTAAGTGTGTTCATTCTAGTCAATCTCCTTCATCAGTCCCGCCTTCCTCTTTTTTCTGACCATAATCAGAATTTTGCCAAGGAGTAAAGTAACGGAGATTATATTATCTCGCATTATTTCAAAAGGTAGAGTGTAATTTCTTGGTTTACGATTGTATCCCCCCCTCAAAAATCCACTTTTTTCTACCTATTTTAGTGTTAACACAATTTAGCAGGATGTGGACCCAGTCTTCTTGTTCCGTGTATAAAGGGCAATGCGAATCTCGATTCCCCCTCAATTTCCTGTTTGATTTGATTCTGTTAGGAATATTTCGTTGTCCTAGATTTTAGTATTTTGTACTTGGACACGAAGAAAGTAGTTTACATAATTTTGTGGAGAGATTAATAAGATGGTCAACTATAGTGGGAATTTGTAGTTCATTATAAATTTGTTCTTTTGGGATGAACCATGGTGCGTTGAGTAATTTGCGAAGAAATTAGACACAATAATAGAAAAACGAGTGTACGATATTGTATGATTCCAACAATGATATCACTCTTAGAAATATTGCTGTATTTATATCGCGTAAGGCAAGCTGTCGAGGGTCAATCACCTGTGACAGCTGACCGGCTCAAAATCAAGAGGTGTGTGAATCAGGAGGTGTGCTCTCCTAGACATGGGTACAGTAATTATGTGTAAAATCAAAAAACTTTTTACACAAGGAAGTAGTAGTATTGAAAAGAATAAAATTGTTTGTAAGTACTCAAGTTTAAATGTAAGATTAAAATATGTACAATTGTATGTTGTATAGATTCAATAAATTACTATCCTTAAGTAGAGTATTTGCAAATCCATAATCGTACTTTTAAAATGAGAATATTGAAAGTTAATTTTGAAAGAATGCGATATATGAATTTTACATGTATGATACATGATAATGTGTTTTCAGGATAGGTGTGATTTGTATTTTATGTGACTTTGTATTCCAGCACTCATGTTAATATATTGGAATTTTTGTAAATATTTGAGACGAGGATTTTGTGTTTAATTTTGTTCGGTCAAACTGTTTGGAAAGTCAGTTACAGTTGTGCTGTAATTTTGTTGTGCAATATATTTTTTACTTATAATTCTGTACTGATAAATCTTTTCTTGATCGTAATTGATCACGATCGGACGGTTTAGATAGACCAGTTAGAGCTCATTGTCAGACGGAATGGTAACGAAAGAATTATTTCCAACCAGAGAAATAAAAGAACCATTGGAGGTGGGATCTTTTTTATGTATACAATAATGGGGGTTACAATTAAGACACCAAGATATTTGGCAGGATTGTTATTATAGAGCAAAGAGAGTTGACAACTGTTTATTGTTGGTGGTTGTGGATTTATTTTTGTATCTTTTAGGGTCAAGTTTTATATCGGGTTTTCTTTAGGTTAATTTTTAGGCTGTATAGGGTTTTTTAGATAATGATTGTGTTGCACGTATGAGCAAAGTAATTCTTCTAATGATAGGAACTTGATGTATTATTAAGAGTATGTAATAAATATAAATTAAATACAACAATAAAGTTAATTTTAAAGTTGTTTAGTAAGTAGTTGAAACAATATACATGTGAATAGAAAGTCGTTTTAGTGACATAAAAATTATTTTACCACTGGTCTATCATCTCATTAGCATGCTCACTCTTTACTGCGGTACTTCGACAAATTATTCTCTCGTGCAGCGTCTCTACAAGACATTTTCTCCAAGATTCCCTCATCTTTTCGCAAAACAGCGAGTAATTTGTCGTCGATCACTTCCTAACGGTAGATCTCCGGAAGTTTGAAAATATAATTGGAATTTAGGAAGTGTTACTGGAAGTGAAAATGTTTTTACATTCCCGGGGAAAGTTAATGAGATTCACTTATAAAATATTACAACCTTTAATACTCTCATTCCTAAGTAAGATAAAAAAGTTCAGCGTGAATAGCTCTACTATTAATTAGATTTATTTGATTAGTTGAACAAAGGGGATATCAAAGATAATTGCAAAATAATAATAATAATAATAATAATAATTCTCCTGTGTCCTCTCTTATTTAATGACAATTGAAATTCTTTACTAAATACAGTTTTTGCGATAATATTTTACGAGATACATGAGTACAAGTAATGAGTGCACGAATGAAAAGTTCGTTGAGAGTTGAAATTGCACAAATTGCTCCAGTTTCAAAATGATTTATCTATACAGGCGATTGTAAAAGTAAATATGATAACAGATTATACATATTTGAAAAATTATACATAATTATTATAATCCAACAACCATCTAATAACATATCTGGAAAAAAATATGTGAACCGAGCTTCATGCGAAGGAAAGTGGCGTATAGTTAAATCAAAAATAGACCAATTTATAATTCTAATTCAACTAATATACGTTTAAATCAGTACAATGCGCGATTCGGACTACGGATCTTGAGGTTGCTTGCATTGCTGCCTGGATGACAATTTCTGGTATATAATAAAAATATTTACTTTTAATTTAGCACCTCGTTTGCGTATCTATATATCTATAGAAATGACACTCAAATAAAAGGATTTCATACGCATGAAAAAATAATAGATTTATATATTTTTGAACGTAATGTGATATTTTATCTTTCATTAAAGTTATTGTTTAAATTTAAACATGATTATATTCACAAGAAAAATAATCATGATTACTTCGTTCGATCGGTCTCAAAGTACCGATTGACGCAGGCTGGTGTCTTGAAAATGCAAGGAAAGAAAACCCATTTAAGATTAATTTTGTATTTATCTCTTTGCTTTCGGAAACCGAATATTTCTCATGATAGAGCGACAGATTAATTAATACACATAAATGAGGAGATACCATATATGTATGTGAAGTAACTATTACACCTCATATTAAAACGACTGAAAATACTTCATCCATTTTTTATTGAATAAAAATATCTTACGAATTCGTAATAATATATTCCTTAATTTCTGGGGTCCGTTTCACAAAAGTACAAGTTTGTAAGAAACAAGTAAATTTTCACAATTTTTATCACAAGTGAGTTCTTACAATTGTACTAGTGTTATACGTGTAACTCACTAACTTTGTTTGGTTACTAACAATTGTAGCAACTTGTAAAATAAACTTGTTACCAACCACGTATTTCATACCTAGCCATAAACGTAGTTAAACAACTGTGATTTTATTTATTATTATTATTGTTACGGTCCTAATTTCTTTTTAGATTATTATTTATAATAATAAACTACAGACAGTCAGCCTCTCTCTCTCTCTCTCTCTTTGAATACACATGTACGCAGAGTGCTGACGCTAACTTCCGCTGACCGTTGGATAGCGGCTGTCGTGGGAACGACATTGTCAGCGATACGCCTTTGTGGTGAGCTCCTGGATCGACCAGTAAGAATGAGCATTGATGCCGTCATAAACATGCCACCTAATAAAATATATGTAATTGGCCCTGCCCCCTCCAAGACGTCCCTCCTCCCAGGTGGTCACGAGGCGAAGGAGCGAGCAGTGTACGTGGAGACGTGCACTCCGGAGCATGGGTGGCCACCCATGCTCCGTAACATTTTACTTTAGAACGAGTGTCGGCCTGCCTCGACACTCCGCAAGACGTGCCATCAGCGCGGATTGTGAACCATTCATTGTCCTTCAGACCCTGAAATGATTATATCATATCTCTTATATTTCTCATTAAATACTTTTGCTTATCTATATTAGTGAATATCCTGTAGTGTTGAGCTCAACTGTAGAGTATGTTAGTGTGGAATGCAGTAGATTGAAATGCTTTCTGTAGTTAGCTGGATTCCAGATTCTAGCATTTCTTATATTAAATTTATGTTTACTTTTCTTGTGTGATCTGCGTTATTAATATTATATTTAGATCCTGATTTGATCTCACGTCCCTGCCGATCCACCTCTCACTAAACATGGATGATACCCATGTCACCTAGCGAGTAAAGCCTCTGAGTAAATATTAAAGTATAATCAATTAGATCGAACCTATAAATGGATCGATAACAGGAGTAAATCAAAGGGGGATGTATAATTATTTATTTATTATTGCGGTGGTAAAATTATTGTTCAGAAGATAAAGATAGATTGAGGATAAAGATTGACAATAAATTTTTTGTATTATTACTATTATTATCGTAGCTATTTATTCGTACGAGTATACAACGACATAGGAAAACTTTCATGAAAGAGTGAACATTTCATTTGTTTCTGTTTACGAATTTAACGAACGCTTTATAATGATTTCTTTAAAGCTGGATGAACTAATTACAAAAACTTATATTAAGAGAAAAAATTGTATTAATTTATATTCTCTAGCACCTGTGGTACTTACGGAGTATTTGAACTTGTTCATATTGTGTTGGTACTTGTAACATCACACCTCAAACCCTGATGTGTTATTATTTCTTTGGTAGAAGCGGGATCCACATAAATACCAAAATCTCTATGGTAGTTTTTGTCGCTGCCACCAGCTCGGTTTCCCGAGCAACCAAACTCACGTGTAATAATAATAAATAATGTTTTATTACAAATTACATGAAATCTGAATTGTTTACAGACACAAACTCCCAAAATCATTAGTACATCTTATAAAATGTTATTAGACAAATAATGCTGTCAGAGCATTGTTTATACTTTGTAAAATATAGTTGAAGACAACTAAATTTTAAAAACCCTCAGGTTATCTGTTCCTTTGAAAAGATAAATTGTTTTCCCCAACAACTAACTAATACTAGTTACGACCCTCGCACCTAGTAATGAGTTCATTAAGTCTACCGCAGCAGTCTTAACAAACATCTAGTCTCCGCGACCTAGATTTAGTACAGTCACTTGTCCGTGCTGACGGATCTCTACGTTCCTTTGTAAAGAATCCCCGAGAAGCTTCACTCCTCCCAATATATACTGTACCAGACGTCACGTGATCAGTGAACAACCACGCCTTCGCCACCATCGTGCAAGCACTCCTTTAGTGCCACCCCTTTTGCTTCTAGGAATGCAGAGGAAACGCCGTAGAGGACGAGTCGCCATGAGCGTCACCTAGGCGCTTCGCAAACACCCTTTTTGTTCTTCATTCATTTCTTCGTGGAATTCGTCTTTAATTTAGGTACACCTGAACCCCCGTGGGTCAACGTCGCCGACTGCATTCTTCGAATACACTGGTACATACTTTCCTTAAGATGAAAAGTATTCGTTCGAACAATACCTCCACACGGAAAACTCGTCGCACGTTCGTCTTAGCGCTGACCGGCCACTTATTGTATTATTCTTAACAGCATCCGACTTGGGAAATACAAAGAGCTATTAATATTTCGCAAGTTGATGGCATGTCCTAGCGCCGACGTTACAGTACTGTGAGAGAATTCAAATTCTACGCTAATTCTCTGCCGGATATGTAAAAGTGCCGACGCGCATGAGTAATAAACAATGTTTCTGTTTTTTATATTTTCTTGTAAAAACAATCTATTACTCTCAAAAGTAGTGTTCAAATACTTCGATAAAATATAGTTTCATTATTCCGAGATCATATTAACAGAATGTACTCCTAGTCGGAGTGTCCAAATTTAGAAGTTATATTCACTGATTAATTGTTGAAAAACTTACGGTGAGCAAAGTATACAATTGCCTGGATGAAGATGATGATATTGTGTCAGAATTACTTCTGGAATAGAGGACTTCGGACAGTATTCACTGTCCAGGGGGCACAGTATGGAGGTTCCTATGTACCACCACCTGTTCTCAGACGGCCTCCAAATGACGGATGACAATGGTGACGTGCGAATGAGGTGAATGATGATGAGTGAATGTTGAGGTGGAATAAATGGCAGAGGAAACGGGAGTATCCCAAGAAAACATGCCGCGAATCCGCTTGTCCATCGCCGCGAATTCTCCTTGGATCAGAGACGGTTTGAACCAACGTCACCAGAGGTAGTTGGTAAGTACGCTATGCACAACACCACGGATTGCCCGATTGCCTGATTAAATTTGCTCAAGAACGTGCCAATCGGTTGAGAATAAAAAATCAATTCCGGTTAACTTCACGGAGCCTGTAATACCGGTCTTAGGACTACCATTCAAGGTTGCCCAATCCACACACCGCGGCTTGTAGAATAGAAGGCTATGACAGACAATGAAGAGTCGTATGATCCACTAGGTTGTGGTTTATATTCTCGCAGAAGCCGACCAATCGGAAATTGGGTGTAACCCTATTCTGGACCCGAAAACAATGCAGTTGTGTATCCAATTTATGTTGAGATCACTGGTTGTAACACACGATCGAGTAGGTCGTGGTATATTCATGTTTTTTCGAGCACCTCGTAAACAATAGTAGTTCGGTTATAAATTGCGATATTCATATATTTATCTTTTAGTCTGGTTAGATTACGGCTTCTTGAAGGTTTTTTGCGGACTTACGAGCATGTTTACTGGTTTACCATGATTTGATATGTGAAGCTATTGTTGCATTTAACGAAATACGTTTTGAATTTGTGAAGAGTATAATTTTTATTTTTATGACTTTTGCATCTATATTAATTTTTATTAGTATCAAACATTTTATAGGTTAAAATTGAGAACTTGTCAAAAGAAGAGTCTATAGCTTAACTGAGTTGTAAAGAATGGTTATCGCATCTCTTTAAGGTACGTAGTGTGAAACCTGTTTTATTTATGTTCAGAATATACTTATTTGCATATCTAAATCTATAAATTTGACGTGAATGATGTACATATATAATGATTCTATAATCTTAGTGACATTAATAATGTAATACTCACAAAAAAATTTACTTTGATAATGTATTCATTCACAATCTTTTTTCTTTCGGTGAAGGTAATGTTGCAGTGAACGGAATTGTTTTTCGTCTTATTTGTCATAAATACATATAAATATGAACGTAAATATACACTTAAAATTAATACACACTTAAATATTAACGACAAAAAGTAGTATTTCAATTTACTTTCCAATTATAAATTTTAGTAAAGTTGAATGAAATCATCCTACAAGAAATTTGAGTGGTTAAATCTTATAACTGCTTTTTTGACAATAAATGTATTTATTAATTTGTCTACAGAGCGATTTCTTCCTGCCGATATGCAACTGCAGAATGAAATTCAATGTCAACCTTTGTCTTCAGATTAATTTTTTCTCCCTGCACCTCTTCGTTCACACTATTGTTAAAAATTATAAAACTGGACTAACTGTAAATTCAATTCACCCATTCCATTAATAAAATATTCGTCAATCACAAATATTACAGCGACTTCTAATTCCATTTCTCATGGGTATATATTGTATTAATATTAAAAATATTTAATATTTCACAAAAGCTGCATTTGAATAGTTAGAAAACTTCTGTGGATAATTGTTAAATTTTTACCTTTGTAAACTTATACCCAAACATCACACTAAGTCGTACTAACCCTTGCATTTTGTTACATGAGCATTCGTCTTAATCATATTTAGTATTTATGATTAAGTAATATATTTCCTTACATGTTTCTCCTCATAGGATACTTGAGAAACCACATAATGTCTACCGCCAGCCTCATGACGGCCCGTAGGTCACGAGCTTTTGCTGGTGTGTTCCCTAGTCCCGGCGGCATGGATCTGGCAAAAGAAGCTTCACAAACATCGTTTGCATCTTCAGAGAACCAAACTCTGCCTTCTCAGGCTGGACCTTCACCTTTGCTCCAACCGAAAGAGGATACGCGTTTGAGCTACGAGTACCCGTCTGTAAGTTTACGTGTCTACGCAGAACATCCTTCGATGTGAATTCTATTTATGAAGACACGCTATTATCAGCACATTTCCACAGAACATTTTTTTTCTCTGAAACAAGCAAGATGAAACAGTTGTGTTGCAGAAATCCTTTGTGGCAAAATCATTCTAATACTAATGAAAGCTGTGGGGGAATCAAACTACATCGGCTACTTATTATAGAGGATTGTTTTTACGTATAAGTGTTAAAGAGAGTGATATAGAACCGAGATTTCGGGGACAGAAAGATTAAGAACGGGATTGGTAGGTGAGTCAGGAGTTGAAACTGGGTTTATTTGGTTTTAATTTTGTCTTTATTTTTTGAAGAATTTTAGTTACACGAGGAGGAAAAAGGAGATTTAATAAAGACCCAAAACAATTTTTATCACTGATCTGTTGTACGTAATATTAAAATACTGAGTTAATGATATGATATAATTTGATAATTTCTATAGATGTACTACGTCACGATGACCAGCAAAAGATATATTAGCGTTACAAATATTGCTTAGTACCGGGTTATTATGCAAACTAGTTAAATTACAGGTTCATTTGGGGACGTGAACATTTTATGGTATACGTATTAAAGTAAGTTTGAAACTGAAAAAATCTTAATATATCACGTAATTTACGAGTATACGGGAAGGATTGAAGGATAAATGGAAGAAACTAATTAATGTCAGAACAAATTCATGAGTAGGGATTTCTATAACATTCCAAATATGAATTTATGAAAGTCATTTTCTTCTTAGATATTTCTTTATATTTATTTTATGCCTTTTGGCGAGGTTCAGGTCATGAGGCCTACTCTTCCACCTAACCGTTGGACTTGGGAAGGTGAGATGTTGAGTTTCCGGGGAGTACCGAACAGACATTTGTCTGGAGTACGTGAGGGAAACCCCAACTGAAAACCTCACCTTCGGGCGAGCAGGGTTTGAACCCACACTCTTCTGTTCAGGGGGGGGGGGTCGCAGAAGCGAGGACGCTACCACTAGACCACCACTGTCGATACTTGGAGTTATAGGTTGAATGAGGCTTCCTGTTCCCGACTTTCCAATGATGAGCTTGAAGCCGCATAACCACTCACGGAATTTCAACAGAAAAGCTCTTTTAAATTACCGACTTATGTTCTGTTGATTTTTGGGTTAGAATTTGAGAACTATTTGAAAACTGTACAGTTAATTATAAGAAGAAATAATTGATATTTGACTGAGATTTTGCGATTAAAATAACATATTCTTGAAAATCAGTCTAGGTTCCCGTCTTTCCTTTTTTTTACAATATTCACTGAACTGTATGCAAAAAGTTATTTGTTTATATTCATCCCTTTCAAAAAGTAATATAAAATAAGAAGTAGTGACTCAAACGTTGATGATAACTAAAAAAAACTTTTAAAGTGTGCGTTGCTTATTGTAGGACCTCTAGTGTCTCTCTTGATTCCAAAACGCCGTACCATAGCACATGCTTTCACTATCTAATGTTTTATGAGATATGTATCTTGGTATCATTTTGGGGGCAGAATTTCAGAAATAACATTCGCAATTCTTGAAATCAATTTCCTCCAAACCGAGCGCTGGTCTTTGAGTTTAATGTTTTAACAAATAAGCGGTCATTTAAAAAGTCGTAGGTTGAGAGAGAAAGCTGAAGGTGATGGTACTAGCGCTGTCTAGTTAGCGTTGATGTTTTACAGCTAGTAAAAATTCGAGATGCGGTCTCAGTGCTGTATACCTCGGAGCATAGCTTCCTACAGCTGAGCTTCATGAATAGGTTCGCGACCATAAAAGCAGGTAGAGAACTAAAAAGTATAGTATGTTGTGTATATATCAAATAATTCGAAGAAAACGGGTGAGGATAGCGCTGATGATGCCGATATGGATAATTATACGTAGACTGGTGTGTTAAGACCTGTTATTGAGACTGAAAAGAGTCGTGTCACCAGTAATAAGTCTTGTAGTCAATAACCAATGGTGTCGATTGACGTTAATTATAGTCTTTCAAGAATATTAGTCTGCAAATCCTTACTTGAGTCAATTCATCAAATAGTTCAACACATGTCACTTGAATATTTTAAAATAAATTAATAGTTTCACTTTTATTTACAAGAGTCAAGAGCCCAAAATACGTTGTTTTTTTTAATACAGAACCGTTTGCAAATAGTGACCAGTTTTGTTACATGGAGTCCGCTGGTTTACACAGTTGCAGACGCAAACAGAAAAGCTATTATCTCAAGAGCCTCCGAGCTATTTGAAGCTAGCAACAATCAGTTCTACATATTCTCCTCATCATAATGTATAATATCATAGACGAAAAAGGAATTATTGAGTTAAATAACGAACAGATGCATGATGTACAAATTTCATATTTTTATCTGGTGTCAAACGGTGAATTTCGAACTTTTCGTACACTTCCAATGTTTGAAAAAATAACAAACGTGTTTGAAACATATACTAGAGTTTATACTTTCTGAATTTGCACTACACGTCTACATCTATTATGATGATAAATTTCACGTTCGATATCACATCACTTCTCAAGAAAAACCTTCACCTTAAGTGTATTGCTAAACAGATTACTAACTTTATGTTTCGGTAAGAGTTTCGTTAAGTCATTCTTCACCGTTGATGTTTTCTATGAAATCAATACGTTAAGTGAAATATGTATAACTGATTGGTGGTTGATTCAAATGGCTTGGACTAATGGATCTTGAGATAATAGCTTTTTTGTTTACGCCGGCAAATGCCAAAATCAGCGGGTTCCGTGTAACGAAAATGGTCATCATTACAGAACGGTTCGGTATAAAAGTAAAAATTATTCTGTTTTGGGCCACTTGAGATGGATTGACCTGTATGTCGCTGCCGAGAGCAAGAGCCGAGAGAATAAGGACAAGTTAGTACTCGGGCTCTACGCTCACGTATTTAACAACGAGTATAATAACCATAACGAGGTTGATTTTTAAGAGAATATTTTGTAACGGATCAACCTTGAGTGAGACTCTTTATACTGGAGTGATGGCGAAAATATCACTGAAGGGTACGCAATCGATGAAGTCGCAAGCATATGGGAATATAAATGCATTTTCAAACCTATAATATTTTAATCGTTAGTATGAACTCCAAAATTATAGATTAAAAGTTTTAGAGAACAAAACTTAACAATATTTAACCCATAAATTTATTGACTAAAACTTTTCTATATTACTAACTCGGGAGACTAAATGTAAAAGAAAAACCCAAACAATGATACATTGAGAAGAATTGCGAAAGAAAGAAGGTAGGCAATTTTCACCAAACAGATTGTTTAGATTCTATGTATCCTACATTGTCAATGTACGAGTAGGTCTCTGTGGGAATGAATGATGACTATGGGTGACGGGTTGCGTAGTGGTAAATAACTCTTGATATCACGTGCCCCTAGGTTACAGGTGACTGACGTTATCCCCCTCGTGTATTCCTCTACTCGGAATTGTTTGCTTGAACATGTTATTGATCTCTGCCGCAGGTTGAACCAGGTGTTCCTCAGGGAGCGGGAGCAGATCTCCGATCTGTATCTACATTCTCTAATCGATGGCAACAAAAACCATTACCTGCGATTCCAGAGGACACTATGGTAATCCACTGTCCCTTAGAACGTTTGCTTTCTTTACATCGAATACGCTAAATTCTCCCAATTAGATCAAGGAAGTTATGTAACACCGAAGGAAACATTATTTAAAAATGTTATTAATTAAATTAAACATAAGTTCTAGTGGGTAGAATCACATAAAATGTTATTAAATAATTCTAACTAAGCGAGATCCACCCTCGTCTTTAATTGATAAAAATAATAACGAACGAATTTAAGAAAACCTTAGGGTTAGAAACCCAGTAATAACAGGCCTAGGGGAGGCTCACAGCGAAGTTCATATTATTATTATTTAGAGAATAAAAACATATTTCCATTATCCAAAATATCAGAAACGCAGACTGGTTTAGTGTTCATTCAGTGCTAAAAAATAATGAACATTTAAGAGGGCATTTTTTTTAAAAATATTACGCACTCTCAGTTCAAGAACAACATTTCTTTGAAAATTATATTGATAGTATGTTGAAGTCAATACCAGATCAATGCAATTGTCATGCAATTGTCTAAATATTTCGCGCATGAATAAATATTATTTAGTGCAAAAGAAAAAACTAACAAGTTATTTTCTTAATTATTTGAATCAAACACTAAATCTCGATAACACACGTACAATTGAGTCAAATAAAACGCTTTTGAATCCAAAATATTAATTAAAGCATTTTGCAGTTTTGACACCTTCCATATCAGTGTATTATTCGTGCACTGCTAACTATGAAGGAATTGAACAAAATCTTTGCTCACGTTGAAAATATTAATGTGAGCATCTAAAAAATGCATGTGCACCAAATGAACATGTACAAAGTTTGCGCTAAATATTAAGATATCCCGTCGCACATTGTGTTACCTATTAAAAATAATATGAATATAATTTGCTAGAATATAGTTTGTTACTTGAGCATAATTTGTTCTTAACTTTTTAAAAGCAATTTCAAATGCGCATTGTTATTGCGGAACTAATAAAGCTCTTCAATATCTGGTGTTTTACATACGTTTTCTTGGACACAGATTTAAATAACTTAGATAATTTTTAAACATTTAGTGCATTTTTTCTAGAGCACTAAATGTGCACTATTTTCATACTGCCTAATTTTCATTGTGATGCATTTGCTTTGCTAGTTAAATGAACGTTTGTTGGATCTAGGTAGGTTCCTAATTAAAATTATTTGTACAATGAACTAGTCCGATCTTGGTTTAACCCGCAGAAACCGTTTTTATTCAAAGAAAAAAAAATTATATTTTGAGATCTTGGGAAACGTAGAATGAACAATATTGGACAAAATATTTCTTTCTTGAGTCCAAAATACTTTAATCTACTACCAGACACAATAAAGGAAGAATAATTGACGAAAATATTAAGCAACTAAAATATATGAAATACAAAGTAAGAGGGGGTCAGACTCAGTTGAAGCAGTGGACTGGCAGCGCAGCGCTTTTACATAGGCGAAAAGTAAAAGTCGATGTTTATCGGGTTGAATTAGACAAATATCGCAAATAAATCGAAGTCATTACAAAGTATTTGATATGACTCTTCCTATTTAACAGGGAAACTATCATAACAGTTAATTATTTACTCTTTATTTATAAGAATAAAATCTTCAATTTCCCATGTAAGGATACGTAATTTTTGCCCATTTGATTCATTAAGTTGGCAATCACTGCGCTGTCAGATTGTTTTGAAATAAAAGAAGTATTAAACTTTCTTTGTTAAACTTTGTATTCACTTTTAAGAAATTAAAATATTCCGTTTAGAAACATCAGTAAAACATATTTTTTAACACTTACGTAACAAAACTATCGCCGACCTATCTAGCAGTTTACTGGTTCTCCGAGGGAGAGTGCCTGCGTCGAAGACGCAATAGCGGGGGCAGAAGGATGCGTGCAAGAGAATGAAATTGGAAACTTCGCACAACACAAAGACCTAACCCCAGAGCTCATGAAGCGATGAGTGGAGAGGGGGTAACTTTTGGCATCTGCCTCGAAAGACATATGTTTGGTTTTCGTCCTTCTCCTTCGCGAATACTATTATCTTTTGAAACGCGTGCAATGTTGGTGTTCGGAATTAGGTTAGTGCTATGTTTCTTTCAAGTGGTATTGGAGTGCAATGAAATCAGTCTAGAATTATTTATTATATAATATAATAATATATATATAATAGAGCGTATGGACAGAAAGATGGAGGAATGTTGGGAAATAAGTAACTGTTCGTTCCATCCCTATATTTCAAACAATTGACCACAACAAAGTAACAATTGCTACGTACTTTCACATGAAAAGCCATGATTACTGTTGATCTGTAACGTGAGCCCGAGTTTGACCATAGCGATGAAAAATATTTCATATCGTTTTCCTGCCGTTTAATTATTATTTTCCATCATATTTAGTCACATCCAAAGGGAAAAAATGATCATCCAAGAAGAACATTTGCGTAATATAGTGCTTTTATTTTATCAAAACCAATATTTTTGAGTGAAAATGCAGACATTTTAGTGGGTTCTAATTTATGTATATGAACTTTTTGTACTTCGTGATTGTAAGTTACGAGTTGTATGTAAACAAGAATTGTAAGTTAAGAGTTATATGTGATAAGTTGTTTCATTGTTAGTCAGTTTGTAATTGCTATTCTGTGATTATATATGTTTATTGTCTCCATGTTTAGTTTTATTTTCTTTACATTGAGTTACCTTAAATATTAAATAAACTAGAATGAGTAACTGACAAATTGTTTGATTGTTTTTTCCTATAAGAATTTCTTCAGGTTGTTCGATTGTTTCAAACTTTGCAAGCAATCTGCCGGTTGTCGGTGGTTAGAATTAGAGGTATTATTATTGTTGTAAATGAATAATTAAATTATGAATATTAAAGAAAATATTACAATGATAATATATTTACTATTTTAAACACTATTTTAAATCAGAAAATTTAAGACTATGTCAAATTTCATGAAAATTTTGTTAATTTCAGTTAGGTTTTTTAAATTTAGGGATGCCTTCCCCTCCAAACTCTATGACGCGCACTTATCCTATTTTGAAGAATTCCCTTACCCTCCTTGATTAAATTCCGAAACGTAATTCTCTAATCAAACCGAATAAAACACTTCATTGTTAGTGTTTATTGTGGACTCAGATAACACAAACCTACAAAATTTAACATTTTGTCAGCGGTTTTGATTGAATTGCGATACAGGATAAAATTGCTGTAATTGAAAATTGACATTTATTTTACTGTGTTACGTCAGATTATTTTACAAATACAGAAACAAAAGTTGTTATCTAGTCCAATTTCTGCTTTTTTGTGACATTATTTTAGGAAAAATCCGACGAATATTGATAAAATCCAATGAAAAAAGTCGAATAAAAACAAAAATTATTTCTTAAAATACAAATAAAAAGTATTTAAAAATGGAATGAATTATTCATAAGCAAAAGTATTAGAACGTTTGATGTCCTTTAAATTGACGTCTCATGGCATTCTTCTTCTGTAAAAGAGAAGTATCTCTCATGAAGAACATCAGCAGTAATCTGCAATCATATTCAAATTCCAGTGCCCTAAATGACGTCTTCCCATATTTTCTTTTCAACTTGATGAAATCTCCCTCGTTGTTCGTCACAAAATTTGACATATTTTCGAATTTTGTTTTGATGATTATTTTTCTATCATGTAAGGATTTTTATGAAGATAAATTTTTAAATCGGCATGCACAAAATATTAGAGAACACCTAAAATTTTGCAAACCCCAAAATCATGTTGCCTTGTGTAGTTGTATAAAGAAATATTATTTTCGCGTTTGCAGAAATATATCTGGTCACTCAATGAGAATCGGCCAAAATTGGATAGTCTTCTAAAAAATTAGTTAATTTTTGGACATTGATAAACCTATCGTTTTATATGAAAAATAGAAAATTTTAAATTCTTCTGATATAATGTTTTACATTTTTTGTAGTGTTTTAGAGCTCGTCAACGTTCCCTTTTAAAGTTATTAATAATCGAAATTTGTACATTTACGCCATTTTCTACGCGTTTTGAAATATTTAAATATCTCTCTTCAAAAGTATTTGACGCAGACAGATGATATTGATGGCATTTGCTTTAGATTTTTTAAACTATAGTATTATGTGCAACTTAATTATGTTAAAAAAATTTAAAGATTTAAATATTAAATACAAATATTAATCTTCAAAACTGGAACTTTTATTTTATTTAAAGAAATACATTGTATTCAAGAACCATAATACCACCCACATTATGTTACTATTGGTTCCCAATGAGGGGCCATATCACCTTGCCATCCTTAATTTTGTTCCAATTGGCTTTCCCTGATGCCTGATTACCTTAGCATCCATAAATTTTAATTTTGTTAGATTATATATATTCTAATGCACCCTTTTTATTAACAATGACGTGCATTAAGATAGTTATAAATAAAAAATAAGGATTCGGTACTTCTGATGTGATTACCACAATTTATTCTGCGATTTTCCTGGCATAAAATATTTACATAAAATGTACATGAATACATAAATTCGCTTCCAACACAATACAACAGACCCTGCAATTTGTTACGCAATATTACATCTAGCTCATTTAATACGTCCGTGCATTTACATTTACAAATTATACAATAAATCTATCAAAAAAAGTCAAAACAAGCACGATATGAGCATTACTTTGTTCTTTTACAGCAGAGAAAATTTAACAGTTCTTTTAACACCTTCCTGATTCTTCTTTCTTCTCGGAAAACAAAATTTAATACAAGTGCGACAGACTCGATTCCAATGAGTGTTTCTCTTTTACAAGATACTAGCTTCTCACTGAATTACATAGGTATGCAAATCCCTAAGCATTGAAATCAATGCGTTTAAATATTCGTATCACAGAGACGTATACTCACATCCAGAATACGTTCTTCGAAATCGTGTACAAAATCAGCGTGCCAGAAGCACACCCCTTCTTTCCAGCGAAGTCTGCTGCTGCTACTCGGCTCTTACTGCGACCTTGAAACCACCGACTGCTCGCGATGTTGTTCTCCAAACGTTCGTTCGTCCTCAATCGAGTTCGCGGCAAGTTCTTACGGTCACCAACGTGCTACCGTTTTCGTGTTTTGTCTAATACGTATTTCGGAAACTTTTACAACGCATAAATGGCTTCATTTGGAGCCCTCGAATAATATTTCGTACGCGTTCAAACTTGCGTTTATCTCGGCCGTTCGTTAATGAATTCAATTGCGATACGGACCACAAAATATGATTCTTTCAAACTGCGTTCTTACGTTCTTTCTTTTGATCCACAGATCGTTCTCTACAACGCTTCCCGAAATATTAAACTCAAATCGTACTCTCTGAGGATTCGCGCAAGATCTAATAGCGACCGTTCCCTCTGACGAACCACGTAATATTCAGTGCGACCGTCGCCTCTGACGATTCACGTAAGATTGAAAGCGATACCTGTCCTATTTCCTCCTCCTCTGCAATTCTCCCCACTCCAACTAAAATTTATGCACTGTGAATTCCGCCAATCTCTGACCAGTTTTGCGTCGCTAGCTCCACAAGGTGTATTTACATTTTTCTAATTATCACAATCGGATTTCCAAAGTTTCTATCTGCGTCTTGTGCCTCACAGAACGCGCTCCTGTTTGGTGCTCATTCAAATTAGTATCATATAGGGTTTTCGGTTCTATTTAAGCCATTATTCCCCGCACATGTTTCAAAATAATATCATA